>CM038794.1:248788801-248913529 GCA_021764765.1 Vicia sativa | reverse complement strand
TCCACGCAGGTCAATCATCTCAAAACCGATGAAGTAATAGATTTGTACTCCATTTATTTATGACCAACAAATATACGTAAAAATTGTTCTTTTACCATATAATACCGGCCACAAGTAAGATTTTCATTCTAAATTTCCTCTATTATAATTTTTCGTTTTTGACGTTGTGTAGAAAGTTTCCATCTAACCTTTGTTTAATATTACAAAGGACATCGGGTTATTGGGTCATATTAATCCCGAGAAATTGTATATTATTTGGATTTATTGGGCAATGATTCGACAACATACCAGATATGAAGAAGACGATTGACACGTAGTGAGATTGTTCTAAAATATTCCTATGTATATTTAATTATTTCGTGCGATAGTTCTAAATATTCGTTATTATTTTATTATAGCATTCTACAAAGTTTTTGAGTACAAAGAGATATTCAAGTACCAAGGAGTAGAGTCAACAATATTTCTTGAATCAAAGTGGAGGTATGTATTTTCACAATTTTGATTATATAGTGATGATACTTGATAAAACAAGTTAGGTGTATATCTTGATGTCTATCCGTATTTTCTTTCCATGTGTAGTGTCCTCGCCAAGAATTGTGTAGATTGTTATTTTATGTTGAGGTTTATGAAAGAAACTCTTCTTTTGGACCGATTAGAGATTCCATCCACGTATGAATTTCTAACTTAGGAATTATTTTAATATTTCTCATAAAATGACTTAGTGTTTTAAGTAAATCATACTATGTTATATTATTATGTAGAACTTTGATGAATTCAAGTGCTTATTACTCAAAAGATCAATTGGATGAACTTATGGAGGATTGTGCCAATTTGTTATGGAGTTGAGAATTTTATTATAAGATATAACTTTTAGTTTTGAGAATATAATATATGTCGTTATAGTTGTGTTACAATATTATTGTTTTTGTTGTTGTTATTTGGTAACTTGTATGAATTTTAATTTTTTGATTTTGTTTCAGGTTATATAGGTGTAGATCGATGTAGAAGATAAAGTTATTTTGTAATTCATTGTTGTATATATTAATGTTGTTGTTTCAAGTTGTTTCATTGTTGTATATATTGTGCAAAAAGGATGAAGATGTATATTGATGTTGTTGTAATATTGTTTCATTGTTGTATATTGATGTTGTTGTTGTTGTTTAAAATGTTATATTGAAGCTACAAATTCGGTAAAAACTGTGCAAAATGGTGAAATTAAACTGATAGGCAGATTTTGTTTTAAATGAAAAAGTTATATTCAAAAATTTATTAGGAAAGCGCTGTTGTGTGGGGAGTAGACAACGCTTTTAATGAGAACGTACTGCTAAAGTGGATGAAAAAGCGCTATAGGAGGCAATAGAAAGCACTGCAAAGGGTAAATAAAAGCGCTATATAAAGTAAAGTTGTTAAAGAGGGTATCTATAGCGCTGCTTTTAGCGTTGTCTAAAGTTCCACCTAAAATTCTTTCAAAAGCGTTTAAAGTGAAAGCTATAAAGAGGGTACCTATAGCAACACAGAAAAAGCGCCAGGGTATCTATAGCAGCGCTTTTACAAGAACTAAGTGTTGTCTATACCTTTAGCAACGGTGATTTTAGCAACGCTTTTAAGCGCTACTAAAGGCCTAAAAAGCACTGTCTAATCCCTTGTTTGGCGAGTGAACCTAAGTGGTTCCATTATCAAGGTGTTGTCGAATTTTGAGGTATATCAAGGAACTTTGAAGTTTGGAGTATTATTTCCTGAAGAAGCGCGAATCGAGTTGATGAGTTACTCGACTGATTGGTGTGGAGATAGAGTTGATAGAAGTACTTCTAGATACTTATTCAAGTTTTTGGGAGGTCCTATTTCTTGAGTTCCAAGAAGCAAGTTGTTGCTCTATCAACGTGAAACCGAGTATATTGGCGCGCTAGCTGCATGTCAATGTGGCTTCTAAACTTATTAGAAGATTTGAAGATTAAAGTAAAGAAGCCTCTGAAGCTGATGATTGATAACAAGTCTGCAATCAATCTTGCCAGAAATCCTGTGTTACACGGAAGAAGCAAGCATATTGAGACTAAGTATCATTTCTTGAGAAGATAGATCCAAAACGGAACATTAGAAGTTGTGCATTGTAGCACCCAGAAGTAATGGCGATGTTCGACGAAGACAATCAAGACGGATCAATTTCTCCTCTTAAGGGATGGAATTGGTGTTGTTAGTTTTGTATAGAAATATGAATTAAGGGATGGTATTGAAGAGTAATTCAATATTCAGAAGTTGTTAATCGCGATGCTCGATGTTCCGATGTTTTGGTGTTGCTCGAGAAGAGAGCATCCGAGGTTGATTAGCTTAAGTTGTTGTTAGTCGAAATGAAGCTTATGAGGTTGCGCCCGAAGGATGCTTAACTTCGGGTTCTTTAGACTAGTAGTAGATGTCATTTATAACAACAATCCTTATTTCTTTCTACTTTGTGTAGCCGCCATTCTCTCATTATTCTCCCATTATTCCAATCATTTTTATTCTGTGCACCAACGGAGGAGAATCAAAATACTATTACATAATGCCACACCTAAAACACTTTTGTAAACCACCACATTTTGTCTGGCAGCATCTTTAATCAAACTTATTACTCAATACAATAGTCTTACAAGTTATAGTTCTAGATCAATTCACAAAATTTAGAATCACACTAGATCATTAGCTGAATCATATAGCCAGAGTTAAGAAATCTACCTGTGAAAGAATGTAGGGTTTGATTAGTTGTAGAAAAGAAAATCAACAGGTGATGTTTTGGCTCGACCTACATAAGCATGTATGGATCATGTAACTTAAAAAAAAAATTAGCATCATCACCTACTTAGAAAATTTTCTAACTTCTTCACCTCTGCCTCTTCTTGTATTAGTTCCCATTCCCTTTGAGTTAGTTGAACTGCTAGAGCTTCAACCTGAAGAGTGCAATGACAATACTATGCAGATAAAAACATATTAAAAAGATCATGAAAATTTAATGAAACTGTCCTCAAGCTTATTCGCAATGCATCTTCATTAACACACACTTTACCACCATGGTCTCTACAACTGTGAGCTTCATAAGCACATGTCTTTTAGGAAGAAAGAAATTAATGTGAAGCATGTATCTTATTTACCAAGTACATATTTGTATCCTCTAAAATATACAGGATTGATTTAGGTCAATGGTGCGGAATTTCTAGTTATGTAAACTCATACAAATCGTGAAAGGCATTAAAGTACACACAAAACTACTGCCCTTATCTGGTAGATACAGCATAAGCCATAAGGCATTCACTACAACATAAAAATTAAAGAAAACAGCAAAATAAATAGACAAATATTCAAAACAGGGCACAACTGCAAATTAAAACGTAAAAGAGTTATTACCAATGAAGAAAAATCTTACGATTGGTCACTCACTCACTACCTGTTCTACCAATTGCTGAACCAGGTAATGCCTAATTTCTCCATATTTGGGTCTTCATAGGGTTCCGATTTAAAATCTTACTTTTTAGCTATATTGTAATGCTTTGTGATCTGCGTATAGGTTTGAGGGATTTTCATTCCGTTTATGAAAACAATTGTCAAAGGCTAAGACTCACTTTGTTGGAATAAATGAGTATCTGTAGGATAAATGCATTACTGCATGAGGCAGGATCCAAAAGTGACTGAAGAAGTAGGGAAGAGTTTCACAATTAGAGGTATACATGTTAAATCCGTCGTTAAAAACAGGGATAATTTGACCTCTAAAGTATCATATTATTATGTTGTGATAAACTTTTACATATTACCATGCATCAGCTTCTTTGTTACACGAAATAGTATATAATTATGGTGTTTTATTTAGGAGATAAAGAAGGATACAATATGCTTTCTTACCAATATGAGCTGGCATACTACATGAATTAAAAATGTCAATTTATTTTATAGTAATATAAACACTTGTGTTGTGAGACATTCGGGAGAGTTTATAGTAGTATTTCTTTTTTGATTTCTTAATATCACCTATTTAGAATAATGGAATTAAGATGTCAAGCTCCTTAATTTTCAGCTATTGCAATGTTCACACACTGTCTCAATTTATTTTATTAATTTAATTTTTTCTTTATTTCGAAATATCCTGTGGTTAGTTCCTGCGGGTTTACCTGCAGATTTTATTTTCTGCAGATTTAAATTACTCACCAAGGTTTTGTTGAGAATAATTCACGTTAGAAATTTTGGCGATGTCCGTAAGTAAGTTCGCGCCGGTCTAAAAGTCGAGGTTCGATGTCACGGGTTGTTGAACTTCTGAGGGAGTTATTGTAATTATTAATTATTAGGGTACTTTAGTATTTGTTAGTTTTTATACTGTTAGTATCGTCTAACTTAATCACCAAGATTAAGTTTTAATTAGGGTTTGTTTTAATTAGGGTTTATGGGCATATTTATTTTAGGCTGTATAAATATGTACTCTTATTTCATTAATAATCATTCAATCCTTATTTTATACTCTCTCCTTTTTCATCATTATTTTCCTCTTTGTCCTTGCACCAACAAATTGGTATCTAGAGCTCCTAAGAATTGTGGAAACACAAGTGAACGTGAGTTGTTTGTATTTGATTTTGTTTCTAAGTTTCACGTTGAATCTAGAACAAGAATCGCTTTCGCTTGTAGGTTGGGAAACACCGTGAGTTAACATCTAAGGATATTTGCACAAGGTAGAAGATGAATCGAAACAACAACATAAGCACCAAACTTTTAGTCTTTGATGGCAAAACCGAATATATGGATGATCCAGATGCGTGTTGTTTGGGGCTCAAGATGTTCGAGCTTGTTACGTATGGTTATATTCCAGTAAGATGAGAAAGAGGCAGAGAAATAAAAGGAAGACGAATCAAGACGCTTTCTACATCCATCGTTGTTCGATGCGAATGTGTTTGAGAAGATTGCATTCTATGACGTTAAAGGGCGGACACACCGGTAAGATGTTACGGTGACGGTCGCTGAAGAAGCTTCATCCCGAGAAAGTAATACGAAAATCTCAACACGAAGAGTAGTGAGAAGGTTTCGAGTATATCTCAAGAGTGATTATGATCACTAATGAGATGAAGGCTTGTGGAAAACTCTTTGAACAAGTAATCATAGACAAGGTTCGAGGTCGCTACTCCTCGCTTGATTACATTGTTGTTGCTATTGAACATTCCAAAGATCCGGAGACCAAGAAAATTGAAGAACCGCAAAGTAGCCTAGAAGCGTATGAGTTGTGTTTGACCGATGTAACTTCCGAGAGGAAGTCGAAAGGGCTCGAAAGCTTCTTTGTCAAGAAGGACCGTAAATAGACATGGTGATAAATTCCAAAAGTCAAAGTTTTCTATTCTGATGAGAAACATCAGAAGGGAAAGGAGAGGAGAAAGGTTCAATGTTACTATTGTAAGCAGTTTGGCCACTTTGCTAGAGATTGTTGGTCAAACAAAGAAAGGAAATCAGAAGAAGAAAAAATAGTCGAAGGTGATTCAGATGATGAACCTGTGCTATTGATGACTTATGAATCTGACGAGGAACTGTGAGGTTGTCATTTTCTGAATCTGAAGGGGATGAAGATGACTATGAATATTCTGATTCGGTAGGAGTGTCTTTTTATGAGTCAGAGTCAAAAAATGATATTGAAGAAGAGTCAGAAGTTGAAACTTCTGAAGAAGAGCCAGAAAATGACTTTGTAGATTCTGAAGAAGAGTCACAATTATAAGATGAGTTAGAATCTCAAGGAGATTCTGCTTCTGAAGATGAGTCAGAACATGAAGGTTCTAAAGAAGAGTCAAAACATGAAGGTTCAAGAGAGAGAGATGAAGATGAAGAATCTTCTGGAGACTCTAAGGATGAGTCAGATAGTGAATCTGATTATGATCCAGATTTTGATGATAATCCAGAATCTGATGGTGATCATACTTCTGGAAGGGAAAATTCTGAAGGTGTAGGTTCTAGAGGACAAAGTTCTAGAGGTGATCAAATCAGTGATCATGCTTCTGAAAGGGAAAACTCTGAAGACGTAGGTTCTGGAGGACAAGCTGAGGTGATCATAATTTTGGTGGTAATCATGACTTAAAGGTGGACCTTCCAAGGAAGAGCTTCAAGGTAACCGACGGTGGTCATGATTCGAAGGTGAAACTTCAAGCAAGAGCTTCAAGGCGATCCAACTCTCAAGGTGATGATTTTGGACAAGGTCCGGTTAACAAAGGTGGAACTTCGTGGAAGTAAAACTTCAAGAAAGTAGAAATAGATACGGTTCCGAATTAGAAGGAGATTCTAAAAAATAGGTATTGAAGACGCTCAAGAAGAAAGTGTGGTTGAATGCCATGAGAGAAGAACTTGAGACTTGAAGTTAATCGAGCCCAAGGAAAGAAAGCCATCACGATGGGTGTTTTAAGTCAAGATTTCGAACGGTCCATTACAAGAGGAGGTATACTTGTCACAACCTTCCGCTTCGTGAAAAGAATCGTGAAGGGATGGTACAAGTTACACAAAGCTCGTATGAATCAAGCAAACATCCGAGCTTGGAATCATAAGAGTGATTCATGTTTCGCAAGGGTTTTAAATGGGAGATGGAGTATGGTGTATGTGAAACATTCTCGAAGCAATATGATTCTAGTGTGTCTTGATGTTGATGACATATTGCCAGGAGTTACAACCATAAGAAGAAACCGCGGATGTTCCGATGAAGGATGTCAAAACTAAACACCTTATTCGCTTGAGGGATGGAATTGGTGTGTGGATTTTGATGGACATGAATTAAGGGATGATGTTGAGAATAATTTATGTTAGAAGTTTTGTGCGTCCAAAAGTAGAAGCCCGCCCGTGTCGAGGTTTCGATGTCGCGGTTGTCGAACTTCCGAGGCGTTATTGTAATTATTAATTATTAGGTACTTTAGTATTTATTAGGTACTTTAGTCCTTATTAGGGTTTGTTTTAATTAGGGTTTATGGGCATATTATTTTTCGGCTTTTAATTGTGTATAAATATGTATTCTTATTTCATTAATAATCATTCAATTCTTATTTTATACTCTCTCATTTTTCATCGTTATTTTCCTCTTTATCCTTGTGCACGCACCAATGTGTTTTAGTGGGATCAGAATTCACAAGTAAACCAAGAAAATTGAATAATAGTAGTGAAAGATCATTATTATCATGCCTTCACTAAGTTAAATATTTATTTATGTATATAAACATTATTAGTGGCTTAGGGGATAAGCAATCCGTCCCTTGAGTTAGAGGTTAGGGATTTGATTCCCTTTGCATTTGGCAAACAATTCGTCCCTTAGGTTAGGGATTTGATTGATACTCAAGAACATTTCAAGCCACATCCAAAGAATTTGCTTATGTAGTTAGTATAAATACTTAGAAAATTTGGCTCAATAAGCATGAACTTAAACTTTAGCTTCTTCATTTTCTGGCCAAGTCAATGATGAACTATCATGACACGGTGATTGATATCAATTCCATCCTCCACAATGCAGAACCACCTATAAGTGTCGGCGACTGTTGCATTTACCAAGTCCCCTTTGATATTCGCAGAGTCAACCACTATGCATACACCCCCAAGATCATTTCCATCGGTCCTTTCCACCACCGGCTCCCCCACCCCCGCCTCCGGAACATGGAACGCCACAAACTCATTTACTTGAAACTATTTCTCCAACATGCTGAGACAACTCTACAACCCTTGATTCACTACATAGATTCTATCATACCTAATTTTCGTCGTTGTTATTTTGAAACCCTAGACTTCACCGATCAGGAACTTGTTAAGTTAATCTTAATCGATTCTATTTTCATAATTGAACTTTTCTGGAGAGCCTATTCTGGTAATTGGTCTCAAGATGATGCTTTTCTCTTTACACCTTGGTTAGCTTATAGTATAAGATTAGATTTAATATTACTTGAAAATCAATTACCATTCTTTGTTGTTGAAAATATCTACAATATTGCTTTTAGTGTTATTGCTAACACTAATATCCTTCTTTTCTTTACCTCACTTTTTTATTTTCGTAAATACAATAAATCAAATTTAGGTATCGATAATAGTGATATTAGCATAAGACATTTCACTGATCTAATTCGAATTTTCCACTTGCAACATCCATTGGAAAGACGGCCACATATAACCAACGAACCTATGAAAAATCTACATAGTATAACTGAATTGTTTGAAGCAGGTGTGAGGTTTAAAGTGAACACTAAAAGTAAGTGTTTACTTGACTTGAGATTTTTGGTGGAGTTCTTGAAATTCCTCAATTGAAAGTTGAGAATTAACCGAAATTTTGTTTCGGAATATGGTTGCTATGGAGCAATGTCATTATCCTTTTGAGTCTTACATTACATATTATGTCTCTTTTGGATTTTCTTATTGATAACAGAAGGGATGTGGACATACTTGTTCAGAAGGGAATATTTGTTAATTGGCATGGAGATAATGATTCTGTGGCTAACTTGTTGAATGGTCTTTCTAAAAATATTGTACTATCAAGTTCCAGTTTTGATTACAACCTTCTTAGTGAAGGTTTGATGGTTTTATAGTAATCCTTGGCATAAATTGAAGGCTACTCTCAGGCGCGATTATTGTAGCAGTCCTTGGCAAACCGCTGCTTCTGTTGCTGGAATTATGCTCTTGTTTCTCTCTTTACTTCAATCAGTTTGTTCTATATTGCAAGTTGTACAGGGGTAGAATGACTCATAGTAACTTCAATCATTTTCGATTCATAATTCAATGTAATTCTTATTACTACCAATTTATGTTGTTTCGTTGGTTTGGTTATTGTGTGTCTTGTATTATATCATAATTGCAATATTTCATATTTATGGATTTTGCATGTAAAAAATTAGTAAGATTTTAGAAGAAATCATTAAGCCATCTTTCTTATAAGAGCATCCAGATTTATTCTATTCATCAGAGTTTTTTAAATGGACCTCACTTAACTTTTTATATTACACATTTTTAAATATTTAAACATTTCAACTAAATTTTTAAATATCATTACAAGTCATCCAAATTTAATTTTTTATATAATTTATATCAAACTAAAATAAATCATATATATATATATATATATATATATATATATATATATATATATATATATATATATATATATATATATATATATATATATATATATATATATATATATATATATATATATATATATATTTTTAAATAGTTTTTGATCCTGATAAGTTATCATATTTTTTATTTTCGTCTCTATAATTTATTTTTCTTGTAAATGATCTTTTGTGAAATTCTTTTGGTTTTAATCCCGAAAATCAAAATTCGCAGAAAAAATTTGAAGGAAAATTGGTAGAAAACATACAGATTTTTCTTCATATTTTGATTTTAGAGACTAAAACCAAAAAGATCATTTTCAAGAAAAATAAATTACATGAACGAAAATAAGAAACACTTTAACTTATAAGAACCAAAAGACTATTTAAGCCTTTTGCTTTTATGATTTATAGCTTATAAGTTCATATGACAATAAATATCTTGTTTGGTAACAACCTTTTCATTACAGATTTATAATTTATTTTATTAGCTTATAATTTATTTTTTTAGATGTTATTTCAAATACATGTTTATATGACAATAAATATCTTGTTTGGTAACAATCTTTTTATTACAGATTTATAATTTATTTTATTAAAATATAACTTATTTTTTAGATGTTATTTCAAATAACATTTTAACTTATAGTTTATCATATTTTCTTTCAATTTTGTCTTTATTATTTTAACTAAAATCCGTTACTACCATTTATAATGGATGACAGTTTAAGTGGAATTCTTTTTTTTTTTTTTAAATCCACGTGGATTTTTTTATTTTATTTTTTTTAGAATATATATATTTTATTTATTTTTCGGAATATATTTTTTTATTAATTTTTTGTTTTGTTTTTATATTTAAAAAAATTAATTAATTAAAATTTTAATATGAATGGTATTGGGTTCATGGATAATTCACTCTCAACTTATTTTTAATTCTTTAGTGCATGTAAATGTTTGCTATTTAAACACTAATATTTTTGATATAGAATTGATGTGGAACTTTATTCTCTTTGAAACAATAATGCATGTGTAACAACTATCACCTAATCTAATAATCACTCACCGTCAAAGTTGCTTCTTCTTCGCTTTAAGCACTCACAACAACAACACTGAAGCAACATCACCACAACAATAACTCGACAACGTCAAAGCATTGACGAGTACTGTTTCAATGAATTAATATTGCATGTACTTCAAATTCAAAGCATGCACTTCAAATTCATAGCATGGAAACCAGTTTGTTAAAGACCAAGATAATCTGCCAAACTCCAGTTCAAGTTCCTTCAAATTTCAGAGACTAAAAAAATTACCGTTAAAACGAGAAATGCATATGATAGTATAAAATAGTGATCTAAAATTCCTTCCACCCTTGCAGTCATGGTCTTAATGAAAGTAGCATCACACCTGCAATTTTTGATAGCACCAGCAATTAAAAGGTCAGATGAAACTATTATATGATTCTGGAGTACGCATGGAAGAAAGATCTAATGGCATCACCATGTATCACAATTCTTCAATATTATTTATTTTGTGTAATTACTTCTTGAACTTATAGCAGTGACATTTCCAGTTACTGGATTTTTATCATGAAATAATGTTTAGTTGAGTTTAATATTACAATGTGATAAAATGCTTGCATCCATTGCTATGCCTTATTTGTTTGACAGTTGCATCCACCGCCACGACTGTCGACAGAACAACCTTCGTAGCTTCCCCATAGAACTCACTCACCAACTTCGATCCACTATTGGCTCATGTAATATGTATTTTCTAGTTCTCTTTCCTTTAAACAATTGCACTAATGTTCATTGAAGAAGTCATAATATCATTTTCAATAATTTGCTGCAGCAAAAGATAATGATATTGGGACTCAAAAAGGGCAATGTTTTCATAACCAAAAACCAGTTGTTCAGAGTAGCAGCATAAATACTTGTATAAGGGGCAATGTTTACAGAACCAAAAATGCACAAGGAAAGATGCACTATGAAAGATGCAAGTTCAAAGGAATTATTATAAATGCACTTGGAAATGTCTCATACCACCGCATTGTTGAGAAGCTATAGGAGTTCACTTTATAATTGCTACTGAAGGAGTATATGGGGTTACAAATTTGTTTGTGAGATTTACAATTTGATTAAGGGTGGATGACGGTTGGCTTGTAACATTAGAGTCTACATCAAATATTTTAGGAAAACATTTGATGTTTATATACCACAAAATAATGAATATAATTGATAATAGGCCAACACTAATGGACCATAAGTTAAGCTCAAAGTGTTTCAAAATAAATTTTGATTTAAATAAATAAATTAAAAATAAAATAAATAAACAATTTGAAAAATAAAATGAATGAAAAAATTAAAAACAAAAAAATTACTGAAATAAACAATTTATAAAAATATTAAAAATCCGATGTGGATTTAAATTTTTTATAAAACATGCCAAGTGGACTACCATGCTGGCAATTGGAAAAATTAAAACAAAAAATTAATGAAATAAAAGATTTATAAAATATTAAAAATTCCATGTGGATTTAAAAAATAATAAAAAATAAAAAATATCACGAGACTACCATGCTGACAATTGAAAAGAATTATTTTGCAATCTGAAAATTAGGAGTCTATCTAACGAAATCTGAATATTTAAAAAAAAAAAAAAAAAAACTTTATCAAAGGCTAAAAACAAAACTCGCTATATGTGTGTGTGAGAGAGTTAAATCTAATATATTAAGATATAATATATTATTTTTGAATAAATTATAATATAAAATACATGTTATAATTATAATTATAAGTATTAAATTAAAAATATATTAAGTTATTATATTTATATTACATTTATTTTTATATGTTTTTGTTATAGTCATAAAGTAGAATTTAAATTTTGTTGCTATGAATTAGTATAATATTTAGGATTGGATTTAAATTTAGAACTTCTAATTTAATAAAAATAGATCAATTGTATTTTTGGTTAGTTGTTATTTATTTTAATATGTTTAAATTTTATATGCACATCTTTTATTATATTTGTTTTTTGAGAGACTGAATCAACAATCATGCGGATTAACTAGTGACCTACTGATTCAACCACTAATCCAATAAATAAATATGTTGATCGGATCAATCAGCGGTTTGGATTTTAAAACATTGATCTAAGGTCTAATTCTTATTTCAATTTAATCAAAGATTCAAGTTGAATAAGAAATCCTAACAGAACATGCTAAAAACACATAAACGAGTAAACAAAAAGCATTAGGAGCAATCATCAAACGTTAAGAAATATCATCACAAATCAACACAGTTTGTATCAAAGATAATGACAAAAAGAAAAAGATGCAGAAAAATGATGAAAAATTGATAAAAATAATTAAATAGAAAATTATTCTAATTAACAAATATCCTAAAAAATATCATATTGTTTTTTAACATTTTTATTATCTAAAAAAGTGAAAAAAGAAAATCAAAAGAAAATTGTAAAAGGACTTAAAAAATCTAAAACAGAGGGAGTGCAAGGCCTAAAAGAGTAATGAAGAGAAACAGTGTCATAGCCGCAAGGCCCACTCATTAGGTCCAAGAGTTGTTCTTGTGTCTAGGCAGAAAATTTTACCCTATACTCCTACACTTATTCTGATACTCCTACAATTTTTTTAATATTTCAATTTTATCCTTTTACTTTTTTTTATTTTTATATGGAATTTTTTTTTATTTTCACTATTTTTGAAAGCGCATTTTAATAGCCAAGGAAATGAAATTTAACAAACCGGATAACTCAAAATGGATACATCCGATACATATTTTTTCAGAACCGAAATGTCACCGGATCACGCAAATATTAAGCGCAAGAGTAAAATATAAAGATATAAGGGGCCTAGAATGTAAATGCAGATTTGTTTGTCGGTAGAGGAATCGATTATGTATACTGGAGTGAAAAGGACGATTCGGTTGTGAGGGATATTTTCGGCTCATCCGTAATCACATATTTTTACGAATACGAAGAACAACCCGGATAACCCAAGCAGGGTTATCCGGTGAAAGGAAGCAAACCGGATAATCCGGATGGGACTTCCGAGTGTAAACCCAAACCGGATAACCTCGATGGGACTTCCGAGTAAAACCCAAACGGATAACCCACACACGTGACTTCCTGTGTGTTAAAATTAAAACACACCGGATAACCCACTTACAATGTTATCCGTTTGTAAAAATTATCTTCTCTCCTTTTCGGTTAAAATGGTAAAAGTAAAAAAAAAGTAATTAGTATTTATTCAAGGGCAATTTCGCCCGATGTCAAAATTGTAGGGTATGGGAATAAATGTAGGGTACGGTAAAATTTTCGCCTAGGCATCGGGTGGCCAAAAATATGTGCTAACGGGCTTGGGGCAAGGGTGTATGCATTGAGTGGCCCAACAAATACAACTGTATAGTCCAATTCAAATCATCACTAATCATCACTATATGATAAACTTTGTAATATACACTATTATGATATATGTTTGTTCGTCATTGTGCACATGAAAAAAAACATAAAATGATATTTAATTAAAAAATATTAATAAATTAAAAAAAAATGTAAATCCTTTTGAATAAATATTTTACTTACTAAACCGAAATAAAAAAAACAAAATCATACAGTAGCACCAAATTAAGTTTATAACACAAATAAAAATATTAAATCAAATAAATTAGAGTAGTTACACATAAATCAAACCAGGACAATTGAAATGGTTTCACGCAAATCAAATCAAATATATTAGAATTATTCCACAATAAACAACAATCGATGCTTTTATAAACAATAACAAAAAATGTCAATAAAATACAGGAATTGAATTGTTAACCTCTTTACATATAGACATTAAAATTCATGTTCATGTTGAAGCAACCGATTCTCTATTTTTATAAAAGTAAAGATAAAACATAAAATAATAATAATATTCAGATGAATTGAAAGAGAGAAATAGATTTTAAAAGAAGAGAGATAAAACCTCCAAAATATTGGCATAGAATAGGTATGTGCAAATAGATCGTTTAAATAAAGAAACACAACTTGTAGAAGTAAATAGGACTGAGTTATTAGAAGTTATTCATTCACAAACCTATATTAAACTAATATTGAATTCTCTTAATTTGGTTCTAGGGCCGCAATTCTTCCTTATACATGACTTCCCATTTCATTAAAAATTCAAATAAATTCAACTCATTTTGATCTTCACCCAAAGTTTCAAAATTTAATTTCAATTAATTATTTTTCTCCATTTCTTCAACCATCTTTCTCACAAACCAATAATAATACATATATTACCATAAATTTAAAAGACATAAACGTAAATTTAAAATTAAATTGAACAAACATGTAAAAATTGCAACATCAAAACAATCAATTAAAAATTTCGAATTTTGAAACCGACTTGATGATAGAGGTTGCAACCATCATATGAAAGACAAAATATAAAAAAATATAAAAAATAGATGTAGAGAAGAATAAACATCATGTTTACTGCAATTCCATATGTATGTGACGGTTCCTCCGATCAACGTTATCCTTCTCGTGTTTCATTTTTACATTATGTGAAACAGTTTGAATGTTAATTGTTTTTATTTGATTGAGGACGGCCGTTACCTTTTTGTGATAAGCATAAGCGGTTAGTTTAAGTGACAATTACTAATATGTGTTTCATTATTAATTGAATTTAGGAATATAAAATAACAATTTTTAAATATAAAATATTTTAAAAAATTTGCAGTTAATCAAAGGGTAATAATGGAAAAAATGTAGGTCAGCCCAAAAGAGGTGTATCTTTATTATATATAGTTATAGATTATTATTATTATTATTATTATTATTATTATTATTATTATTATTATTATTATTATTATTATTATTATTATTATTATTATTATTATTATTATTATTATTAAGAAAGTTGAAAAAAAATGAAATGAAAAGAAAATGAAAGCACCGTGTTTGTTGTATGGACTAGGGTTACATGCGTCTAGTAATTTCTTATTCTTCTTCTTTCTTATTCTACCTTTCTTTTTTCTTGTGATTGTTGTGCGTTTGTATAGCCTTCTATGTTGAGTGCGTTATTATTGCTAATTGCATTAATGAGAGAGATGCGAGTAGGTTGAAGCTTAATCGATTGGAGCTTCAATGTGAAGCTCCAATGGCTTTTGAGATAAGTGAGTGTATGGTGAAGGTTGGGAAGGAGAAGAGAGAGAAGATTTTCATAGAGAAAAATGTGAGGAATAAGACAAAGGAGAGAAAGAGAAATGGGAGAAAATGGTGTGTGCTCTTGATATGCGAGTGAAGATTAGTTTATATAGATTGATAGAATTGAAGAACTTAGTTAGAGTTGAAGGATTGTGAGCCCTAGGATCTCGTGAATCATATGAGATGAAATGTATGATTGGGCCGAGAGTTAGTTATGATTCACTTAGATGAGTCAAAAGAGAATTTGATGCATCACTTGTTTTGTTCCTCTAATTTTATTTATTTTACTTCTTCTTTGGTTCATGTGTTGATCGATAATGGTGAGTTTGCAAATGAATCTAATGCTATCAATTTGTTTATTCTAGTTTTTGTTCTATATTAATTTCTCATAATGAGTTGTCATTTGATTTTTGATTTGCAGTGGCATGGTATAACTAAATTGGGAAACTTGCTGCATCTGGTGAGCTGGCAATGTGATGTTATGGGATCATAATTGGATGGAAAGGGCAAGAGGTTAAGTTAGGGAATTTCGTTAGAAGTCGCTTTGGACTTTTCACACATATTAAGAAAAATAATAATTGTTGTATGAAAATAATAAATTATGAAGGTTTTTACAAAATTGTCCTTCATTAATAACATGTAAAGGATGAATTTACATAATTGAAAGGAGGGAGAATAATATATATTTAAGGATATTAAAGGAAAAATATAATTAATTATTCATTGAAATTGTAAAGTTAACTTATATTATGTACAAAATTTATTTTCAAAATGACTTATAATAAAAAATTGAGGTAGTAGTGTAAATTTGTTCAAAACTAGATTACTGTTAGTAAAAAAATTGTTAGTGTTTTAGATGTTAGCAAAACTATTATTAAGGTTAGTAACTTGTTACTGACTTTGTAATTTCTGTTAGTACAAAAATGTTAGTTGTATTGGTGAAGAATATGGCGGAAAATATTAAGTAATAAATGAAAGTTGGAAGTTGATTATGAACTGACGAGGTTAATTTATGGAAATTGTTTAAATTTGTGAGATGCAGTGAATATCATGGTGTAGGCTATCATGATGCTTTGGTTTGTTTGAAGTGTATTTGAATGATGCGGTACAGAGATATAATATTGTATGGATGTTTGTGAACTATTTTTATGTTAATATTGCATGAGCTTGGGGCTCTCATGGGCTATTTTGTGCTTAGGGATGTTATGGATTGTTTTGTGGTCGACGGTGCTTTATTTCGTGTTTTGCGTGCCTAGAACCGCTCATGGACATGGTTAAATGGTGGTTTATGGACATGTATGTAAACACATCATGATGCGTCTTTGAGTCAATGTGGTCATGAAGACATTTTAAAAGGTCTTTGGATTTGAAGAAAATGGGATGAAGACTTAGGATTAGAAGTAATAGGAACTTCTTTTGTATGTAAATGATGGAATGCAAATGAAAATAGTATGATAAGCATTCATTCTTTAATTTGTATTGTAATTTGAGCCTATACTGATAAATAAAAATTCACTGGCTTGTGGTAGAACTCTGAATGAATTTCGATGGATAACACTTGAAGTTTTGAATGGAATTATGGATGAGCTAGTTTGAACCATACTTGAATAAACTTGCACATTTGGTCAATTGATGAAATTTGCTTGAAACCCCTTTGATTCCATGTATATTCTCTGCCCTACCATTTGAATTCACTTTGCTTAGCTTTTTGAACAAGTAGACATGGACTTTGGTCAAAAAGTCAATTTGACCAAAGTCAAATAAACTTGTGTTTGCTTTTTTGAATTCAAGCCAAAGTATATTCCCACAAGAATATTGAATCACAAACACCCTTCATTCCATGTTTGCATCTCAAATCGAGAATAAAATTGCACTTGAAGCAACAATAATAAACCCTTGATTTCAATGTGAAAGGATCCATATATGTAGGCCCAAAAAAGTTTGCCTAAGATCTAAAGTTAAGACTTGCACCCCAAGTAAAGAAATGGACATCAAATGATGATAATGAGACCCAAATGAATCAATATTTACACGAGGACAAGAAACCTAATCCACATTAAAACCCTAACTTGCCATGAATACACCAAGATAACCTTTAGGAACTTGCACTTCAAATAATGATAGAATCCCCTTGATATCCATTGATGAACAAATCCACACGTAACCCTTTCAAGGCCACATGATTAGGTAAATAATCCCTAAGCCATGGGGATGATAGAACAAGAAAATGGTGAATTCTATAACTCATGACCTCTAATCCTTTTCAACCAATGTGCCTTTATTGAATGAATGCATGCTATGAAAATGAACTATTGAAGTGATGCAAATGAAATGAGAAATATAATCCAATCATTAAAGTGAGCTCACCTTCTCAGTAACGACTTAATCCACTAATCAATCAGATTACAACTATCAATGATTTCTCAAGGTTTTTGACTAAACTTAGTCCTCAAAGAATACAATCTCAAAGATAAATGTCAATTACTTGAGGATACAGACTTATCCTAGTCCTCTAGGAATTCAAATAGAGTTATAATACAAAGATTGTGTGTTTACAATGATGCTCTAAATAAACAGACACACACCGAACACAAACTTTACACTTAAGAAAATATACAATGAAAAATTCTAAGTGTGAGTGTTGTTTCTCTTTGTTTCACACAAAGATTCTCTTTGGCAATTTTTTCACAATACTTGTCTCTTCTTCAAATTTCATTGTCGTTTTTATATAGATGGTGAATAGGGTCGTTGGAGGATAGAATTGAAAAATGATGAATAGTATCGTTGGATGATAAATATGTAAATTTCATCAATTTCGCAACTATAGTAGTGGTGCAAGATTGAGCAAAACATGGAGATCCGTGGTAGTACAATTCTTTTGTAATTCTAACATATTTGTTCTTTTAAGGAATAATTTATTTTTCCACCGAATGTACTATCTCCAAGAATATTCATTCAATATTTGTTTTCTCAATTATTAGCTTCGTATTTAAGATGATTTGAAGCTTGATCATAATTCAGAGTCTTGTAGATTTAGACTTCATAGTCTAAAGAAAATGAGGCTTGATTTATCAAAGTGATTATGGATTGTTTGATGCAGACATTGGCTTAAGCATCTAAATGATTGAATATCGAGAAACACTTCTTTAGACTTTAGCTTGCTTTTAATCGATGAAGTTTAGAGTCTAGATTTCACATAGATCGAGTTTGTGTTGTCTAGGCTTGTAGTTTGCTTTGGTTCGACTTTATTTTGTTCATACTTTGCACTACTTTAACTGCTTTTCTTCGTAATTTACTTAGTTCGAGTTAGAGTGCTTTCAATAGAAAATGTTATTCTTACACCAAAAGTTACACTTATTATCAGATTTCACTGTTCACCAATACAGTGAATAGTGAAATATTATAATAATAAAATAATATTTTTTACTATTAACCAACTTCAGAATTTATTTTATTAAAATTGTGGGATTAACCAACTTTATTATTTTATTAACCAACTTTATAGACTTTATTAACCAACTTTATTTACTATTAAAAATTACTTTTAAAAATCTGAGTAGTCCATTAACCATCTTTATAATTTGATTAACCAATTTTTTACATTTCATTAACCAACTTTATTTTAGTACTACTATTTTTAAAATCTGAGTGTGTATTAACCAACTTCGTAATTTAATTAACTAGTTTTTTATACTTTATTAACCAACTTTACTTTACGATTAAAAATTACTATTCACTTAATTATTCATTTATATTGTACAAAATATTGTTCACGTATTGTTCATATACTATTTACGATATCATATATATATATATATATATATATATATATATATATATATATATATATATATATATATATATATATATATATATATATATATATAAATACTGTTTATTGTATAAATACGGTAAACAATATTTTGGTGTAAAATATGGTGTAGGAATAACATTCTTGTTTTTAATATCTACACACTTAATAAAATTAATAAAATGATCATTGAATTTGACAATAATTGAGATGAGAGGAGCGCTCTTTCTCCTTTGCAATGTTCAGAAGTGAGAATTGATTTGTTCGACACATAGTGGCTTTTGCTAGATTAGGTCTATGAAATAGACCAGTCTTAATGAGTTTTTGTTTAATTCGGAAAAAAATTGTATTCTGAATTTCTAATAGATAATTTTTCTAATTTTTCAAATTCTTTAAAAAATAGTTTTTGAATTAAATTGTGTCAGCAATCTCATAAGCTACGTAAATTTTTCTTTATGGATAGTCAAAAAATTATCATGAAGTCGTATGTAGAAAAACTCAAGTCTTATATAGAATAAAAAAGATCAACAATAAATTTACAAAATGTGATATCTTTTATCAAGCAAATCAATTGTTAAAGGATGAATCAAATATAAAAATTTAAAATTACGTCAGAACTTGTCAATTTGTTTCATTCATTATTTGTATCTACATATCAAAGTATTTATCATCTTACAAATTAAATGACACATGTGAAACCAATAAAACTTAAAGATGTATACTTATACATGTAATTTTGTCAATACGAGTCTATTCCATGAAAGATTGTTGGTCAAAGACAATGTCACTAACAAAATGCCAATTTTGACTGACTGAACCCACTTTTCTCTGTCCCCTTTGTGAAAGTGAAATTAAAGCGTCTACTCATCACTCATATTGATTGCATCATCTGATTGCCCTATTATGGAGATAGATAATATGTAGATTCTAGACCTATGGCAGTGCAATTTCATGGCACTATCATACAATAAGATAAAGAAGAAAGACACTAAAAAGGGACGTGAAAAGAGTAAAAAGGAAGTGATATTATTGTTCCTTTTTTTTGTTCCACTAAACTAAACAATACTACAATATAGATAATGTTTTGTCAGCAAATAAAAGATATATCTAACTCATTTAACAAAATAAAGTGCATAGTTATTGATCAAATGCATAAATGGAAGAACATGGTGTTTTGTAATGAAAAAATTATAGATGTTGTCGATGGAAGGAAAAATGATTATAACATGGTTTGATTGAAGGGAAATCCAACTACTTATTGTCTAAGTGATGGTCTGTGACACAACATGCACTACATATTTGAAACTTGTTTCCACTATACTTACATCGTGCCTTTTTAGAAAGTGGTACGAAACTATAAAAAAAAAACTGTTTAACGAAATGAAAAATATGTCTATAGTACCAATAAAATAGAGAAAGTGAAAACTCAAAAATATTTTTAAATTTTGTAAGGGCATTTACAAAATCATTTCGGATGTGAATTTTACAAGTGAATTTACAAAATAATTTAAGATTTTTTAATAAGATGATTAAGTGCACTTGTGAATTCACCTTATTTTGAAAAAAAAAGAAGGTGAATTTGCAAGTGCACCTGCGAATTCACGTTATTGATATAATCTGGTGAACTGGTCTCCTTCCTGTGATGAATGCAGCTACGAAAAAATTTTGCCCAAATTTTGTAAACATTTTTCAAATCTTTTATCTTAGTTGAAGCTTCTTCAGAGGTAAAGATTTCCTCATAAGCAATAGTCATATCAAACCGGTTTTCTGGAACTCCAATTTCTCCATTTTCTTGAAGACCCGACAACTTCTTAATCAGATTCTCTGTAATGGAGATTTCCTTGCCCATTACAAAAGAGAGAACAACAGTTGGAGTACAAATAGCATGAAGCCAGAATTCCTTGACTAAAGGAGGAAAAACAGGACCATTGAGACGATCAAAGAATTGATTCCACCGTGGAAACTTCACAGCGGGAAACAAATCAAATTCATTATCACGAATATTCTCCAAATCAATAATCATCTCACAAAGAACTTCCAGATTGTCTGTTGGAATCAGCGTAGTCCTTTTTGGGTTGGTTTGAGATGTGTTCAGGGACCAAGGTTTCGGGTGGAGGTTGAAGATGAAGACATTTTCAAAAATTGGGGTTTTAGGGTTTTTGAAGAGAGAGAAAAGTAAGCGGAAATGCATAAAAGTTTTGAAAAGTGAAAAATGATAATGAATTTTGAAAGGGTTTATATAGAAGTCACGCATGCGAACGGTTAAAAAGTAATAATTAAGAAAATTAAAATCACTTTAATCATCACACGCATTAATTATTTCTGATAGATTGAGGGATTGCTTGGGATTAGAAGAGATTTGAACAGCTACCTAGGAGCATAATATCAATAGCTAACACGCTGGGTAACCTATGGTTATTGAACACGTGTTCAACTTCTGGGTTACAACGTTACAACTGTTTGATCTAGTGAACTCCTGACTATACTTAGTAATGAAACGTTTCTAAGGGTTTCAGAACTTCTAGCTATGGTTTCTAACTTAACTTCTCTTCTCACTTCTGAAGAGTTAATTAATTAGAGATTCATTTAACACAGAACTTTTGACTAAATTGATATTGAACAGAATTTCATTTAGGGAAATATTCAATACAAATATTTTTCAGAATAAATTTGAACCTATCTTCAGAAAGTGGTTTTGTGAAAATATTAGCCCATTGATGGTCTGTATCAACAAAGTTTAAATTTAAAAATTTCTTTCTGAATGTAGTCCCTAATGAAATGATGTTTAATTTCAATATATTTTTCCTTTGAATGTAAAATAGGATTTTTAGAAAGGCAAATAGCAGAAGTACTATCATAGAAGATAGGGAGTCTTACACTCATACAGAAGATAATCTTCTGGTTGAATTTTTATCCAGAGCTTCTACAAATGCAACTTTTGAGTGTGATCTTCTGTTCTGTTTCTTCAGAGGTTGACTACTGAACTTCTGTTCCATTTCCCATAGTTCCAGAGCCTCTGACTTTTTCCTTTTGGTTACCTTTAAGTTCCAGACTTTAGAACATAAACCTTCTTCCCATCATGTCTAGCTAGCATCCAAAGTTCAGGTGCCAAGGTTGGTGTTTCAACGTCACTTTTTAGAATATCTGCAACATAGATAATTTTTTCTTTTGGTACCCGTATCCTTCTGGGTCCTTTCTGGTTAGAAGTTCTAAGGTTCTGTTTGAACCTTGGTTTAACATAAAAATCTTCAGAGTATGACGTGTATTTAATGTCATGCGTGTGACCATACTCAAATTGTTTGTGAAGTGGTTTATATGTGATTTTCATTTCATCAACATATTTTGGTTTATATATTTCTTTCCCTCTGGGGGCTTTATATCCTAACCCTTTTCTGTTGTTTCTAGAAACTCCATAGGTCATGGAAGCCATCTTGCTTCTGTCTATGCTTTTAGCTAGAAACTTCTGAAAACTGTAGTCATATTCTTTCAAAATATTTTTAGAACTTGAAGCATCTTCTGAGCTGGAAATATTTTGAGCATTTTAAAAATTATTTTTAAGTTTAATATTATTTTCTTTAAGCTCAGAGTTTTCTGCCTTAAGTTGTTCAATTTCAGATACAAGATTCTTTCTGAGTTTCTTTTATTTGATTTTTATTTGACTATAATTTTCTAGAATTTCTGATAGACTATCTTCTAGTTCAGTTCTAGTTAGATCAGAAAATACCTCTCCTGTCTTAGATTCAGAAGCATAGTCATCTGCTGGAGTTGCCTTAAACGCTAGATTTGCATGTTCATCTTCCAACCGCCATCATCGAAGATTTTGAGTCCCATGTGGCCGTAGTTTTAGCCTTTTACTTGGGCATTTCTTCATGAGACATTTTGAGAGACTAAAACATGTCATGTGTTGTATCTCTCTTTGTGATCTTCTCATACTCCATTTTTGAAATGGCGCTCAGCAGATGTTTATTGCTTTGTGATGATTTTATATTCGTTTTCTGCGCCTTATCCATTGCTTTCCTTTCAGCCTTTTTTCAATCTCCATCTACTGGATGTTTGTAACCATCCAACACCACATCCCATAGATCAGGATCATATCCTGAGATAAAGATTTCTAGTCTGTCCTTCCAATATACAAAATCTTCTATATCGAACATGGAGCTTTAGTGTTGTTGTTATTTTGATCTGCTACACCGTGTTCTTCCCTTTTGATCTTTTTGACACGGTTAAGTGTTGTGCACCCATAACCAAGAGCTTTGATACCAATTGAAGGCTTGGAAAAACACATAGAAGGGGGTTGAATAAGTTTTTCTTACTTTTTAGATCTTTTACCAAAACAACAAATAAAATACTCAAGCATTTTTATCCTGGTTCGTTTGAAACTCAAACTACTCCATTCCACCCGCCAAGGTGATTTTGCCTCTCTCAACGAGGACTTAATCCACTATAATCAACGATTACATAGTGCATTACCCAACTGGTGTGACTAACTTCCTCTAAGACTCACTAGTCCTAGGCCTCTCAAGAATTCTGACCCAACTGGTCTTCTCAAGGAACAAACCGCACAACCAACCGTTGTGACTAACACCTCTAAGACTCAACTAGTCCTAGCCCTCTCAAGAATTCTGACTCAAACTGGTCTTCTCAAGGAACAACTATCAAAATATTAATTCTGACTGACTGTGTACAATAATGCTTCTAGAAAAGCTATTCTTCACTAAGTGAAGTTTACACACAAATGAAGCTCAATGAATAGTAAACTAATTTACAAAAAATAATTCTTTGTACTTGCAGCGTGAGTTTACTTTGAAATGAATGATTTTTCAACATTGATGATGTTGTTGTTCTACCTTTTTCGTTGATACGATATTGTACAATGTTAGAAGATGTTTGTTGAACGTTGTAGTTCTACTGTATGGTTGTGAATCATTAAATTCTTCTTTGAATTCGAATCCTTTAAATAGTGCTTCCAAAATCTGTCAGTTGCTAGAAACGTGTCTTGGATAATGAAAAAAAGTAATTATGACTTTGCTTAGCATCACGTGACTTACTTAGCTTTACATGATTTGCTTGCTAAATATTTCTTGGAAGTTGAACCACTCAAGTATTTCTTCTTCGCCTGGGTCTACGTTATCGCTATGTGTTTTGTCTTTTAGAAGATAACGCTCATATTGATAATGATCTTCTAAATATTTGCTCATCGAACTTCTATTGGTGCTTCCATCAGAAGTTTACTCTTTCCTGGTTCTATCAGAAGTTGCTTCTATCAGAAGTTGCGCTGTGCTTGCTTCTATCAGAAGTTGCGTTGTGCTTGCTTTTATCAGAAGTTGCGCTTTGCTAGCTTTCATCGGTTATATTTTATTCTTTACTCGTGCTTTTCAGATGTCTTCCATAAGTTCTCGCTCAAAACTTCTATCAACGTTTTTCTATTAGCAGTTGCTACGAGCGTGCTTTGTCCAGAAGTTCTGCTCTCATTAGAACTTCTAAAGCGTGTTTCTTTCAGCAGTTGCTTTAAGTGTGCTTTGTCAAGAAGTTCTGCTCTCATTAGAACTTCTAACTTCAACCTCTGCTCATCATGATATATTTTCCATTTTTACGCTAGAGATAGAACATCTTCGGAAATGAAACATGTACACGTCAGAGTATCATATTCATTCATACAAAATTTATTATGCTTGTTATCATCAAAACTTTATTATTTATTATTAGAAACAAACTTTTTTCTAACAAGGTTTGGCTGAAACAAAATTATGTATGATGGTATTTTAGACATTCAAAATGTTATATATATATATATATATATATTGAAATGTTAAGATTTTACAATGTTTCGACAATACATTAAAAAAATGTTTCGATTACATTCTAAAATGCACCGAAAAAATTATCTTCGCTTAAATCTAAAATCAGATCTTTCTTTGATTTCTCCCTATTTGATTCTCTCTCAAGATCCATCAAATGGGTAAACTTCGTCATTAGATCCAAAAAATGATCCGGCCAAGTTTCCGCCTTTTTTTGTGATGTTCCATCCATTCCACGAATATGGCCGAAATAGAACAACCCGATTTCAAATATACTTGAACAAAATGGCATCACTTAAGATAGCCAACACACACGATGCATCCAGAAGGATCAATAGGCGGTGGAGCTTGGAGTGGAAAAAAAGTTTTCGAAAAACCATATCTTGTCAAGTCGACGCACACCATGTTATAAGCACTTGCTATAGGATGTCCTATTTTGGGAAAGCACATCCATTTTTCAATCGGTGCATGGATGGTAACACTTGGAGAAAGAGCATGGTGAATTTTATTAAACTTGTCCTTTGTCACGCATAGGCGCGTGTAAAGTTCACTATGAGAGGTCAACTCTGAAATAATTTTTTTCCGAACAATTACCATCATTTCCCACATCTATGATTTTTGCAATGTGTTTGTGCATAAATAATGACATCTCATTAATGTTAATTATTGGTCGTGGTGGTGGTGCTGTCGGTGTCCGAGGTGGTCTGGAAATTCGGGCTTCTTTTTTAGCATTTGTCTTGGATTTTGGAGTTGGAGAATCCTGAAATAATTCGTCGACGACTTCGTGATAAGAAGGCGCACGCTTGGTTGTACTGTTAGCTTGTAAAGTTTACACCTTTTTTGACGCACCTTTAGTTTTCATCGGTTGAGACGGAGGCTTTAAATCGGTTGTTTCCGGAAAGGCGACTTTTCTCAATTGTTTTTTAACGTGCAACTTTGTAGCATCGTCCACTTTTGAAAAACGATCTATTATGGTTTTCAACTCGGTTGTGATGGTAATGTTGGAACTACGTTCTGTTGTCGGCTCATAATCATCGAAATAAAGCCTTTCCAATGAATGCATATCTCATCCATTCGTATAGGGGAATTGATTTATTTATTTTTTGAAATACTACAAGCATATGGAAGCCCATAATTCGTCTGTATTGTACACCCACATTTCAAACTATCGGGTCTCGTTGTTTCCTCTCGTTTTTCTTCATAAAAAACAAAATTCAATCTGGCTCGGGATATATTGTGAACCAACTGTGCATAAAGAGTCTTGTCTTTGAACCGGTGTTCCAATACAGTTTTGCTCCTATCAAATGTTGTTTGAATTTCATTATATTGGTTTAGGAGAATTTGGTTTATAACATCATAATCTCTACATAGGTCGCCCTTACTATCACCCAACCAGTTCCTCAGAGCTGCATGTGAGCATTTCACTCTATTAGTTGTTGTGTTCTCCAAATGTCTAACATGGTCCGGCCATGCAAATACCATTTTCTCTTTCACTTGATCAAAAATATTGGATTCAACGTATTTCAAAAAATTGGTGTATTCCACACACAAATTCCTAAAGTTAATCATATTCTCAATATACATGTCTTCAGTAGAAGAATTAAGAATATCAGTCCAAGCACTCTTAATTTTCTCTACCACAACATTGTATTTGACAACTTGCTCGTCATCACCTTTCTTCTCTTTGGTGCCAACTACATATTTTAGCCATGCTCTCACATTTTTTGTGATGTGATACCGACATAGTAAAGCGGTTAACGGCGGAAACATGATGGCAACCACATTCATGAGAGTGTTATCTCGATCGATGACGATAACCATAGGCATACTTTTTTGATCTTTCAACAAAGTCTTGCATCTCACATTCCAAAAAACTAAAACCAACTAAAATGTCTTGTTCGTAGAGGAGACACCAACAATTTCAAGAAGAGAAAGCCTATACTTATTGGTATCGTACGTCAAATCAATCATTAGAATGGTTGGAAATGTGTTGAACAACTCGACACTTGACGGATGCGTCCAAAATATATCACGGATACTTACGTTGTCCTCATAAACTCTATGTCTTGAAACATATTTGTTATCGTCCAAACATTTCAATAAATGTTACATTTTGGACCTCGGTCCCCTTTGAGCAACATGTTGCTTATATCGATAATTGTCAACCGATTTTATATTTGACACACGTCCCGCTCTATTCCGTTTCAAACCAGAAAGTATGTTTCTAGTCGTAACTTTGATCAACGAAAATATATTTCTCTTTGTCTTAAGCCGACAAACAATAGGATACCCGTGTAACTTGGTCTCCAACTCATGATTATGCATTCCGGACATCATAGTAAACCGCCATAAATTATCCACCCTACAATAAGCGCGCAACTTGAACGGACACCCACATTTCCTCGATCCCGTGTCTTTGTGTTTAAACTTGCGAACTTTTGGATCGTATGCTCCACTTCTCTTGCATGTCAAAATAACAAATGGTTGCCAATTACTACTCCCATTGTCGGACCTCGTAATCACAACGCCAAAAAGTACACTTGCGAATTATTTCTGGTGGATTTCGCTTGCGAAGCGACACTTTTTTCTGCAACTTCCAAACAATAACAATGCAGCAAATGTAGATTGAAGGGATGCAAGTTTACCTCAAATTGTAGCTTCCAATGCTCACTTTACTAGGATCACACACTTGAAATTTGATTTGGAGAAGAAATTTATATTGATTTTGGGTGATGTTTAGAGGTTTTTTTTGTTAGAGGTTATGAAAAATATATGTAATAGTGTGTATAGGGTGACCATGCAGCATTTTAGCATACATATGGAAGTTTCATAAGTGCACTTACGAAGTAAGTTTATTTTTTCAAATTTAACATTTAAAATAAATAAAACGTACAAAATAAGATGAATTCGTAAGTGCACTTACGAAGGATATTTTTGGTTTTTCAAGGGTGTGAGAAAACCACTAGGTTTGTGAAGAAATTCATAAAATAAAGGATTAATACTATCTTTTCCGTTTTTAACATTGGTGTCTGATTCGCATAACAAATCAATTAATTCGGTTTCAACCTCGAAATGATTCAATTATTGGAAATAGTAAACATATTTGCAGCGAATTAATGTATTAGAGTCAAGGTTCTTAATGTCAAATGTTGGAATATACACAAAACTAAATTGATGAATCAATGGTGAAAAGAGGTTAATTGGAGAAGATGAAGTTTAGAGAGAATTTTGGAGATTAGAGAGAGAGAGAGAGAGAGAGAGAATAATTGACAAGAAAGTTATCAATTGGCATTAATCAAACACACATTACAAGAGGATATTTATAGGATACACCTAAACAAGTTAGAAACTAAAAATTTCCAGCAAAACAGCAAACCAGTTTCCTCAAACTGGGAAACCGGTTTCTTCTTCAAAACTAAGAATTCTTTAACTTTTCTGAAGTGATTTTCAAATAAGATGTTTTGCACGAAATAAACACAGAAGCTTCTAGAATGCGTTTGAATTTTTATCAACATCCAATACACCACCTTAATTCAAATGCTCAACATTCTTCATTCCTAAACTCTTCACAAGCTTCTTGAACACATCATTTGTCATACCTTTCGTCAACAAATCCGCAAGTTATTCTTTGCTTCGACAATATCCTAATCTCAGCTGCCTTGCACACACCAGTTCCCTCAAGTAATAAAATCTCATCTATATATTATTGCTCCTCCAATGTGCTATGAGATTCCTTGCAAGATTAATGGCTGAAGCATTATCAATCAACAACTTTTATGCATTGTTTCAATTGGACACATCGACACAATAATATACTCATCCTCACAAGAAAAGAGTGCAATCATAGGTTCCTTTTTATAGCACCAAGAGACTGATCATAAAACATATAGATCATCATCCTTATCTCAATTACAATTGTAATCGAGTAACTCACAAATTATGTTAACCACGGAAAGAGAATTCCACATCCAATAGTTTCTTGGATGTATCTTAGGATCCTCTTAATTATTGTCAAATGAGAAACCTTTGGTCTCTCCATGAATCTACTTGCAATCCGATACTAAACGCCAACTGAAGCGACGATAGTAATGTAACGATCCAATCAACCTCCTATATTGTGTTGGATCGACATCTTCCTCATATTCACTTTTGGACAACTGCAACCTTGCTTCAGCTGGTGTATTGGCAGCAATATAATACTCCATATCACACTTTTAAAAATCTCAAGAGCATACTTTCTTTGATTCATGAGCAATCCCGATTTTGAATTATGGAACTCTATGCTAAGAAAGTAATTCATAGTTCCAAGGACATTCATTTCAAACTCTTCCATAAGCTCACTTTTGAACTTCGAAATAATCACTTCATTATTTCCCGTAATCAATAAATAGTCCACATATAAGTAAAGTATAGTCACATCTTTGCTTGCGTCCGACTTCACATAAACACCATGTTCGGATACACACTTCTTGAAGTCTACCTCAACTAGGAAAACTTCTATGTGTTTGTTCCAAGCTCTATGAGCTTGTTTCAAACCATAAAGTGCATTATGCAATTTGTAGACTCTTCCCTCTTGATTATTCACCACAAAATCGGGGGGTTGCTCTACATAGACTTCCTCCTCAAGTGAACCATCCAAAAATGCAGATTTTACATACATTTGATACATTGACCAATTATTGCTATTCGTAATACCAACAATCAGTCGTATAGTTTCCAATATAGCCACAGGTGCAAACATTTCATCATAGTATATACCTTCTCTTTGCAAGAATTCTTTCGCTACTAGTCGACCCTTATGCTTGACAATCTCGTCTTTTGGATTTTCCTTCACTTTATAGACTCATTTCACCCCGATTGGCTTTTTTCATTCCGGTAAATCGACCAGCTCCCAAGTACTATTTTTCTCAATAGATTTCATCTCTTTTTTCATCGCACACACCCATTTTAAATTGCTTAATGCTCCTTCGTGCGCACCGGCTCGGATTCGGCCATAAGTGCAAAGTAAATATGATCACCATCATTATCGATATCACTATCATGGAATACTTCACAATATCAAAGCCTTTGAGGTAGACTAATGTGCCTTGTTGGTTGTCTACTGGATACACCATGTTCAAAATCGATCAGCTGTTGAACTGCACCTGCAGAATTCTGCATTTCCGTATTTTCCTATGGAAACCGGTTTCCAGAAACAGGAGAACCAGTTTTTGCTTTGAAAATTCTAGTTCCAATAGCTTCAAGATGAAAAATCTATGGAATAAACTGACTACCCTCATACAAGAAACTGGTCTCAAGTACTGTCATGGATTTTTTTTCTGCTGTCAAACAGCCCCAACTCATCCACGACCACGTCTCGATAATTAACAATCTTTTTGCTACTCACATCAAACAACCTGTAGCCTTTGTTAGGATGATAACTAACTAGCAACATTATCTCTCCTTTGTCATCCTACTTCTTTCAAAGCTGGCTCAGAATATTTGAAATGCTACCGAACCAAAAACAAATGACGTAAACTTGATTTATGTCCAGACCATACTTCTTATGGAGTTATTTTGTCCAGCTTCTTATTAGGGCACCTATTTAACAAATAGGTGGTTGTAGAAATAGATTCACCCCATAGTTCACTCGATAATATTTTCCCTTCAATATCGTACGAACCATATTCATTATTGAGCGATTTCTTCTATCAGCAACACCATTTTACTGAGGCACATAAGGTGGCACAAACTCACGAATTATACCCTCATTATCACAATAATTCCCGAAATCATTCGAGGTATACTCACCTTCACGATCCTTTTGATAATTTTCAACTTGTGACCACTTTGTCGCTCCGCCATGGATTTAAACCGCTTAAACACATCAAACACCTCATCTCTCCTCTTGATTAGATAAATCCACAGTTTTCTACCAAAATCGTCAAAAATGTGACAGGGTACATATTTCCACCATACGAATCGACTTGCATTGAACCACACACATCGAAGTACACTACCTCAAGATGATGTTTAGTCCTATGAACCAAATCCTTGCTAAACTATTCTTGTGATGCTTCCCTTGGAAACATTCATCACAAATCTCAGCTGAAATATTGATCTTGGGCAGTCTGGTCACTATACCATTCCTTTGCAACGCGTCCAGGTCTCTAAAATTGAGATGTCCAAGACGGTAATGCCACGACCATTTATCAAGACTTGCCGCTGTAGAAAGACACTTGTGTTCCATCACTTTCAACTCTATCTTGAAAGTACAATTTATAGCCATGGATGCTCTAAGAATTAAAACTTTGTTTTAGTCCAAAACGCGTAAAAATATTGTTCTCCATGTGAATTAAGTAATTTTTATCAAGAAATTGGCCAATGCTTAAGAGATTACATTTAATTCCAAAAATGTATAACACATATTTGATCAAGGAATGACTCTCATCCTTCTTCATGATCAAAACTTCAGCCACACCGTCGACCGCTAAAGTGGTTTCATCTCCGAATTTCTCTCTATTCTTTGTGGCTTGATTGATTTTGACAAACCAATCCTTTCTACCCATCATATATGTTGAACCAAAATCCAAGTGCTAATCATCACTGCCTTGGACTCCATATCGAACGATTACCATTACGTTTCGCTCCAAATGCGTTTTTGGCAGATTTTTTTCACTACTGCCCAGCTTTTGACAATTGTTACTGCTACTGTCCAGCAGCTTTTCCATGCCATAATTCTCCTATGTGATCATGATCAAAAGTGTGTTATCATCATCCACATCTTGTCTTGCAACCTTTGCTTCATCACGTTGATTTTCTTTCGATTTCGCATTACACTCCCTTGCAAAATGACCAAGCTTATGACAATTGAAACACTTTGAGCCACTCTTGTCAAACTTCTTGGTGTAGTTGCCTTAACCGCCATCGATAGAGCTACTCTCACCTTTTTTTTTCCATTGAACCCTTTGAATTTTGTGAATATTTTCCACCAAAATTCTGGAAATTTATCTTCCCCTTTGAAAACCATTTTCCTTTCGATCTCTTGTTCTCCTCATTGAACCGTGCTTGCGATGCAATCTCCGCTTTGGCCTTGTCAATTCCTCCTTTCATCCATCATTTGTTCTTGAGCCTCTAATGAGCTTTGAAGCTCCTCATTGCTCATAGTAAGAAGATCTTTTGATTCTTATATTGAAATCACTATGTTGTCGAATATTGACGTTAAAGAACGCAAGATTTTAGCTACCACATTCTGCACGAAACGGTTTCACCTTAAGACTTCATTTGATTTACCAAATTCATTATACACTTAACTTAATCATTGATCAACTCATTTTCTTCCATTTGCACCATCTCGAACTACCTCTTGTGATTTTGTAACCTCATAACCTTCACTTTATCAAGCCTTTCATAAGTTTTCTTCAAGATATCCCATGCTTGTTTTTTCGACGCGCAATTATCAAGTTTCTTAAAGTTGTCATTATCAACACAAAAATGTATCAAGAAGAGTTTTTTGTAGTCTTTCTTCTTCTCTTCCTTGAGTATAACTTGTTGAGCAGCTGTAGCTTCTGCCCCAAGTGGTGTAACGCTATCATTAACTACTTCGAGAATTTTTTGATACTCAATCAAAACTTTTATTTGTTTGCACCACTTGTCATAGTTCTTGGAATCAAGAATTGAAAGTTTGGTAGGGATTCAATTATTGGAAACGGTAGACATTTTTGCAGCGGATTAATGGATCATAGCCAAAGCTCTTAATGTCAAATGTTGGAACATACACAAAACTAAATTGGTGAATCAATGGTGAAAAGTAGTTAATTGGAAAAGATGAAGTTTAGAGAGAATTTTGGAGATTAGAGAGAGAGAGAGAAGAAAATTATTGATTAATATTAATCAAACACACATTACAAGAGGATATTTATAGGACACACCTAAACAAGTTAGGAACCAAAACTGTCCAATAAAACAGCAAAAAACACAAAATATCGCGATAGAAACCAGTTTCCTCATGTAAAACTAAATCGAAACCAAAACTCGTGATGAAACCGATTTTCTCAAATTGAAACACATGTTTATTTGAAACTTAGAATTTTCAGCTTTTAAGAAATACTTTTCAAATAAATTATTTTGCACAAAATGAACACAGAAACTTTCAAAATACATTTGAACTATTATCAACATCCAATAATCTCTTGAGTCAAAGAATTTTTATATTAAGTGTTAAAGAAAAAATAGAAAAGAATTTTATAATAAATTAATGAGAATAGAGTATTGATATAAACATAAATCAATTCTTTTTTTTTAATAGCAAATCAATCTCTCTATTAAATTTGATTACTAATTGTGTTATAACTTTGTAAAATAATTAATACTGATCACCAATAAATTCAATACAATTACTAATTTTATTAATCCCGTATTTGGTTGAAATCCTTAAAATAATATAATAGTTTTATTAACATGAAATTATTAATATTAACCTAAAAAATATATATTTTCACTACCATTCTTGCAAGAGAAAGAAAACAATTAAGGATGTCCTATGGTAAAAACTTATAAAATTGAAGAAATTTATTTGACATGCTCCTTTAAAGAGAAAACCAAGAGGATGCCATTTTTTTTCTTCTTTTTGACACAAAGAGGATGCCTATTTAAATACTATACGTTAAGGTACAAATAATTAGGAGTTGATGCTGAATCAGTAAGCAGTGACAATGTTTCTCTTTCAAATAACAGGGTTCAAAGATAAGGTGAATATGCATAGTCAGATTGATCTTCGTTGTTGTTTGTTGTCTTTCACATCATATTGTATTTAAATTGATTTTCATGATTATAAAAGTATACATAGGGTTTTTATTAAGAGAACATATATCTTGATGGGCTTCTCTTTTTCCTTTCAACCTCTAAGCCCATTACTATTGTATATATAGCCTTTTTGGTTTGTATTGTTATATAACTTTTTTGGTAAACTTTGTATATCCTGATTGGTGAAATTCAAACTTTTCTTTTTGCGCCAATATGGCTTCTTCTTCCACTGCCTTTTACTTTGACAGTTTCACAGTTTCACAACTGTAACATGGTATCAGTGATATAAACCTTTCTTTCGTCTTCTCCTTTCATCCATGGCAGAACCTACCAATGAAACACCAAACTCACCTAAACAACCACCCAAACCAGATTCAATTGACCCAACCCTAAATCCAAGAAATCCCTATTATCTGCATCCCGGAGAGAATCCCGGCGCCACCATTGTTGCACCTCCTCTTGACGACAACAACTATCACAACTGGAGCAAATCCATGAAACACGCTCTCACTTCCAAGAACAAGATTGCTTTCATCAATGGCTCCCTCCCCAAACCCGCTGCCTCTGACCCTAACTTCGAACTATGGGATCGTGCAAACAGCATGGTGCTTTCTTGGATCAATCGAACCCTCTCACCATATATTGCTCAAAGTACGATTTGTTTCGACTCCGCTTTCGACCTCTGGGAAGACCTTCGTGATCGATTCACAAAAGGTAACCATTTTAGGTTTTCTGATCTCCTTCGTGACTTACACTCCATTCAACAGGGAGATCGATCTCTCTCTACATATTTCATGCACCTCAAAATTGTGGGATGAATTAGAGGATCTTCGTCCCACACCCTCTTGCACATGCTCCAATCCCTGCACTTGTGATTTATCTCAAGCTGTGCGCAATTTCAAACACATGGAATATGTCACATGTTTCTTGAAAGGCTTGAATGACAATTATCACAACATACGCACCCAAATTTTACTTGATCCCTTCCCAAGATTAGCCGTGTATTCTCTCGATTGTTCAACAACAAATTCCCACAAACCCTACCTCCAACATTCTTTATGCCAACAGCAACAGCAATACTCGCAACAAAGGCAAAACTACCAACAGAAGCTCCATGCTCTGCTCAAATTGCAACAAGACCAACCATACCATCGAATTGCTACTCAAGCACTTCCTCAGCTACCGCAGCAAGAATCCTAAAAATGCTTCAGATTCCAAATCTCACTCTACCAATGACAAAGATAATATTCTGACCAAAGAAGATTACCAGCAGCTAATGCTTTTGCTACAACAATCGCGCAGAAATCAGGCACACTCCAAAAATGACAAGACATCCACCAATGACTCAGGAGTCATCTCAGGTATGTCCACAGCAGGTAAATCTATTGATACAAATGCCATTTGGATTCTGGATTCAGGAGCTTCTCATCATGTCTGTCCTCATATTCACTGTTTTTCCAATATATCCACAATCCCACCCCTTACAATATATCTTCCCAATGGTGCTTGCCTTACTGCCTATTATTCAGGAACTATCATATTAAATAACCATTTCAAACTGCTTAATGTCATTTATCTCCCTGCCTTTAGATTTAGCTTAATATCTATCTCCAAACTTTGTCAAAATTCAACTTATAGACTCACTTTCTCACAACACTCCTGCTTTATCCAGGATGTGTCTACACAACAGATGATAAATTCAAACTTTTCTTTTTGCGCCAATATGGCTTCTTCTTCCACTGCCTTTTACTTTGACAGTTTCACAGTTTCACAACTGTAACAGTTTTAATGGCACTGTTACAAGATCTTGATGTATATATTGTATATATTGAATAATTCATGTGATCAAAATTAAATCGGTTCAATAAAAAAATTGTAAAATTAAACTAAAACAAATTAAAATTATAAAAATTATATTTAATTTAAATGTGTTTGAGTTATTTCTAACGGAATCACGCGATTCAGTTTGATTCGGTTTGTAATTTATATTTTGTAAATCAAACTGTATTATATTATAAATTATTAATTAATATGTATTTCTTTAATTCTTTAGAGAAATCAACATATATTATGAATATATTTTATCATATTTTTTATATGTTACAAATTAAAAAAATCATTCATTTATAAATATTATTTTCACAAAATATATATATATTTTTGTATAATATTTATCTAAGAATGCAATCTTATATACAATATTTTTAGATTTACATAAAATTATAATACAAAATTTTACGTATCAAATTATAAATTTATTCTGACAATTATAATTTTTTTTATGATAATGTATGAACGATTTAACCAAAATTATATTTTCTTATATCTGTGTATGTATGATTCAATGAATTTTTTTGTAAAAAATTGAATTAATTGACAAATTCAGACCGCATTAATTTTATTTTATTTTATTTTTTAAAGTCAACTGAACCAAACTAAACCACACATTTTTTCCTAATGTAATTTGATTTTTTTTTACTTCAAAATCGTCTAAACCGCACCGCAAATATCCCTAAACATATCAAATGGCTACCGACTTATACGGTTTATCTTGCTGACAAGAATAGATATTATACAAGAAAGCATATGCTAAAAATGAACGTAAACAATCAATTTTTATCTCGGGTGAAAACAATTACATGAATCAATTTCTATAACAGAATTGCTATGTTTACACTACTTTATACACTACACTGTATAAAGTAATGGTTATACTGTTCATATATACTTAAGTTATATGAATTAAATAATGGTGAGCTGATTTGTGTAGTGTGTGGGTCAAATGGATTTAAATAATTTGTTTGTTTTCTCTCTCTTAACACCAACCACTCATTCGTTTCACAGTGTCACACTTCCTTCTTGTTTCGCCGTAATTTCTTTAGTTTCTCTCACAATTATCTTTTCATAATATCTCCAACCATCATCGATGAAGATGATGATGAAGATTTAAGCAATGAAACAAATTTAACTCCTTAAGAAAAAAATCAGTTTTATTTGAAATCATAATCAATAAATATGAAAGATTTAGTTCATTAAACTTTTATGTATCATTAAAGTTTCATCCACTAATACCAATCTTCTTATTTTGAATCAAATTTTGTGTTGTTTATATTTAAAGATGAATAAAAAATGTTATTAATTTCATATTGAATGGTTGATTGTTCATTAATCAAGTTGTGAAATGTATTGACCAACTTTGATCACAGTGTTAACCATATGTATTTACTGTTCAAACGATTTCATATATTTATTCTACTAGGTTCGTTAACCATTTTATGTACTATATTAACCCACTTGTGTGACACTATTAACCAACTGTATAATAAAAAATGCTATAAACTTGCAGTTATGCCTAGGAGTATATTAACCAAGTTATACACAATATTAACCATGTTGTTGCACACTATTAACCAACTTTGTTATAAATTTATGTTACACATCTAATTGGTATATTTTGTGCAGTTTTTGTGAAAGAATGGACCGTTCAAACATTTTGATAGATTGTGGTGGTAGTCAAATAGAAGATGTAGAAGTTGACCATGGTGATGGTGATGGCGTTGACGATGATTCACGTTGGGTTCCTAAAATTGGGATGTGTTTTTCTTGTGTAGAGGAAGTTAAAACATATTATCAAGAGTACGCTTTGAAAAAGGGTTTCGAATGAAGGATTAAATCATCGAAAAAGAGAGATGATGTGGAGCTCAACTACATAATACTTTCATGTTCAAGAGAGGTGTCTAAAGTTTCAAAAATATCATGCACGTTTAAGACACTACCATCTAGACCGAAAATTTGTCCTGCCAAGATTTGTATTAAAATGAAAGAAGATAGTTTGTGGTACGTTACACAATTTGAATCTAACCTAACTCATGAGACTAGCCCTACTAAAGCAAGATTGTTAAAGGCCAACAAGAAAATGAACTTACATGTGAGAAGAACAATCCAAATTAATGATGATGCGGGAGTAAGAATCAACAAGACTTTTCAATCGCTAGTTAAAGATGCAGGAGGGCATGAAAATATTCCCTTTTGTGAAAAAGACGTTAAGAACTATATCAAAAAATAATATCGTGCAATTGGAAAAGAAGGTGATGGTAAGGCTTTGATAAGTTATTTTTGTAAAATGAGGGAACAAAATTCAAATTTTTTCTATGACATAGATTTGGATGATGATTTTCACGTGAGGAATGTATTTTGATGCAAGAAGTAGAGCCGCTTAAGAATATTGGAGATGTGGTAACATTTGACACAACATACTTGACTAACAAGTATGACATGCCTTTGCTGCATTTGTGGGGTGAATCACCATGGTCAATCAACTTTAATTGGGTGTGGATTGCTATCGTGCAAAGACACAAATTCTTTTGTGTGGATTTTCAAGTCATTGCTTCGTTGTATGCTAGAAAAGCACCTTTGGGTATTATGACCGATCAATGTAAGGCTATGAAAATGCTATTGAGTTAGTCTTCCTATAACTCGTCACAGATGGTGTTTATGGCATATAATGAAAAGTTCCGTAAAAGCTTAATGGATATGGTGAATGCAAAAGATCAAGTATGCGATGAAAGAAGTCGCCTATGATACATTCACAACAACTAGTTTTGAACAAAATGGTGTTCCTTCATAGAAAATTTTAATCTCCAAGAAAATGATTGGTTGGGTGGGTTGTATATTGAGGTCATAGATGGGCACCAACCTCATAAGGAAATATTTTTGTAGGTATGTCAACTATATAGCGAGTGAAAGCATACATGCTTTGATGGATATATTAATTCTACAACAAGTCTAAACCACTTTGTGAAACAATATGATAATGCTCTTAGAAGTCGAGCTGAAAAGGAATTTGAAGCTGATTTTAACTTGATGGATACAACAATTCCATGTGGTCAAACTCGACCATTGAGAAGCAATTCCAAAATGAATTTACTCATGCCAAATTCAAGGAAATTCAAGTGGAATTCAGATCTAAAATGAATTGTTCTACCTCATTGAATGGCGTGGAAGGTTGCTTCATACGTATCATGTGTTGGAGGAGATACTAGTTAGGGACATGCGTAAAGAGAGTCTTAAAAGTTGTGCTTAATAAGGAAAATAAGATTTCAAATGTGAATGCTCATTGTTTGAGTTTAGAGGTATTGTGTGTCGTCATGTGTTATTCGTGTGTAGTCAAGAAAGGATTACAAATTTGCCAGATAAGTACGTTTTCCCGAGATGGAAGAAAAACATCAAAAGGAAGCATTCATATATAATGACTAGTTATGGTGTAACATAATTGAAGCCAAAAATGGACAGGTTTGATAAATTATGCAAAAAAAATTATGATGCTGCGGAAGTAGCTACAGAGTCAGAGGATGCTATCGATGACCTCCATGAAACATTAAATTTGTTTAGCTCTAACATATCCACAAAAGATAGTACATATGTTGAAGAGAATATTAATGATGATTCCAATCCAATCAATACAAGTGGAATTTGCATCCCAAAATATGTCAAGCGCAAAGGTCGTCCTCCATCTAAAATATCTATCTCTGAGACGGTTATTAAGAGGTCAAGGAAAGGAACAAAAAAATGATCACGTTGAGCTTACTACTGGAATGGTGGGAAATCAGCCTGGAAGTAACATTTGTGTAGATCCATCTATTGAGGTTGGTAGTGGAAGTAATATGTCATTTATGGATCTTTTTTCAACATGTGACACACCTTTGATGGGTTCATCTCAAGTTTGGACAAATTGATGATCACTGTGGGAATTGTTTGGTTATTGACTAGAGGCATGTGTTTTTTGGGGATGATCGATACATATCTTGTCAAATAACTTTGTCATGTAATTCTATGTAACTTTTGTACAAAACTTTGGTGTATGTTTCAGATAAAATAGTTGGTTAATACAATGCAAATAGTTGGTTAATGAAGGTCGAATTGGTTAATGCAGTCCCGACTTACAGGGGTAAAATTTAATTAAAAATAAACGTGGTTAATATAGTGCAGAAAGTTGGTTAATCAAACTAATAACATGGTTAATGAAGTCCCATACTTGCATAAATAGGGAAATTAGTAAGAACAAACAAGGTTAATGTAGTGCAGAAAGTTGGTTACTATTCGACCGTCCGAAAGCTTTTGGGCAGGTCGTTCCTTCCTTAATTACAACGACCTGTCAGGCCTCAACAACATATTCAGGGCTCCCGGCTGCCCGCATCACACATATTCTTCTCGACATAGGTCGAGCTAATCCACGACTTGTTTTGTCGTAAACTGTGTCTGTTATATCATCCATGCTCGACATAACGACTAGTTACGAGCATATCTATTTAGATCAGTGGCGCCGTCTGTGGAAACTATCTTCCCCGTCTTCATTCGTCATCCCAAAATCCAAAGATCAAAGATATTGTCGAAACTCCTAATGAGATGACTGATAACAACGATCAACTCCTTTCTAGCAAGACCGTTCTCTCACCTGTACGAAAGACGAACATGACTAATTCATCTCCTCCTAAAGAGGACACCATTGATCACAGGGATGGCAGGACAACATTCCCAATTTCAAGATGTCACACCAAGATTCCCTCTTGGATAACCAGAAACCCAAGGATCAAGTTGACGACCCCGTCATTCCTTAACCCTCAGCACCACTCTCGATCAAAGTGGACCCAACATTAGCTACTATTCTGTCCTCCCTCAATCAGACTAACAACCTCCTCCTCCAGCAGGGCCAGCACATCGAGGCTCTAGAAAAGAATCGCCTATCATCTGCACCTCAGAGACCTAAAGTGGACGTTTCTCGAATTCCCTCACCAAGAAGACCTGCTCGGAAGGAGGACCATCCCGACCGATATTTTTTGAAGAAGAGGGGACATACCCCACCTTGGAAAAACCGGGGATCTCCCTCGTAGAAGAAGACGAAGAATGAGTCGTATCGCTCCTGCGATCAATCTCTGTTGCCCAGATCAAGGGAGGAGAAAGATCTCTCCCACCGTCACAAGAGAAATAATTGTTCCATCTCCCTCTCTCCTGACCAGAGCGATGAAGATGAGCGTCACGATCCTCTATGTTGAGATATCATGGACATTCATATTCCATCTAGAGAAACCTCCCTGGCTCGGTCAATGCGATGGTACAACCGACCCTAACGAACATATCGAGAACATCGATGCGTTGCTCGATTATCTGGGGTTCGGCCATCAAATGCCGCCTATTTCCTACGACCTTGAGGAAAGGGGATATGGCTTGGTATAAAAGCCTTCCTGGCAGATTGGTCACATCCTGGAAGCATTTGGGGAGACTATTCTCCAGACACTTCACCGCCTCCCGACGCCACCCAAAGTCAGAGGCACCCCTGGAGGACATCATTCAGGGAAAAGAAGAATCTCTCCGAGCATATATCGAGAGGTTCAACCAAGAAGCCGTCCAGGTCTCAACGACGGACGATATGAAAAAATATCTCCTCGAAAGAGGACTACGCCCTCGTAGCAACTTCGCAAAGGCTGTAGGTATCGAAACTCCCTCTACTTTGGATGCTTTCGTCCTGAAAGCCCATACGTACATCCAATATGAGTAAAAGGAAGCCGCAAACTCTGCTCGTCACACCCGACACTGGGAGAACGTCAATATCTCCAAGAATTAAGACCCCTCGACATCCCGTCAGGGAGGGGGAGAAATATGGCGAGAAGACAAACCCCACGATTCGAGAGACCACAAGGGGCCGATGGGTATATTCAGTGACTACACCCCCTCACCACTTCTGGAGCGCACTCGACCGAGCAAACCCAAGTTCATACAAGCGGTGTACGATTTCTACCTCACTAAACCGGGAAGAATAAAAGAAAATATTGCAGATTTCACCAGAGTCACGAACACGTGACGGACGACTGCATCCACCTTAAGGATGCGATTGAGATCCTAATCAGAGACGGGAATCTTAAGCAGTACAAGAAAAAGGAGTCTCAAAGAAGAAACCCTCGTCCAAAGAAGTTCGAGGAAGAAAGGCCCTGATGAGTCTTTTATGCCCGTAATGGCATATCCAGCCGAATCTTCTTCTTTCCCATAGCCCTTGGGAATCTTTTCCAACGGTCATGGTCATCTCCGGTGGAGGTTTCACCAAGAACTCCATCAGATCAATTAAAAGAAGATTCAACGACCTTGTCAGGACGAGTTCGGATCTGGGTGCCACCCTTGACAAGATCCAAGGCAAGTCTCATCCACTATCCTTCTACAAGAAGGAGCTACCTGGGGGCGCCCCCAAAGCAAATATCCCTCTTCTCGTGCGTTCTCGAATGGCTAACTTCGATGTCAGGCGCGTATTAGTCGACCATGGAAGTTCGGCTGATATCATGTACACTCAACTCTTTAGGACGTTACAACTCAACGAGACGCACCTGACTCCATACCACGACTCAGATCTACAGGGATTCAACGGCTCCACAATGAAGCCGTAGGGGTATGTGGAGCTTATTGTAACTTTTGGTGTCAGAGACACCGGTAGGTCAATTAAAACACAGTTTTTGGTCGTCGACTGCCCATCTCTGTACCAATGTATCTTCGATCGTCCCACACTCGCCGAGCTGATTGCTGTACCATCCACAATACACTTGAAAATGAAATATTATACAACAAGCAGGAAGGTGGCAACGTTGCACGGAGACATCCAAGAAGCTTGAAGATGTTTTGAGGCATCAACAAAGGGCCTAGACTCCATCAATCTCCAACCTTATACCAAAGGCAAAGTCGACCTTCCAGAAATCTCTCACAAACCTGAACCCCACCCTCGAGTCGATGCCATCGACCTCAATAGCCGTCAGGAGCCGGAGGACTTCGCCGAGAAGAGGAGGAAGGGAAAATCCCCTGTGGTCGAAGAAGATTCGCCCATTTCCAATAGCTCGGGAGGATCCTCAGAGCAACACATACGTCCAATCCCAGACGGGGATTTCGAGCTAGTCCCACTCGATGACGACCCTAAAAAAGGAGACAAGATCGGAACATATCTCTCAGAGTTGGCTCGAGATTGTAATACGGTGAACTGACTTTGAGATTTTTGTATCGCAAATGTGCGGATAGCAAGAGTCGCCACCGACTTTTCTTTTATCCAATTAAGGGAAGGTGAAAAGAACAGGAAAAGGCCTTCGTTAGATTCTGAGTAAGGGAGAAGGTTATGAAAAGGGAAGGTATTAGACCCCTTTCCATCCGTAGTTATCTACTCTCTTAGTTGCTCTTAGATCACTTTAAAATTTGCTTTCGTGTGTGTTTGACAAAATGTTTTGAAAAGGCATTTCGCTTTGACTTTGTAATGATTCATGTAGGAATGTATACAAAGTGTTCTGAAATGTTTCATTTTGAAAAGAGTTTGAACTTTGACAAAAGTGTGAGGTGTGAAAAGTATTTGATAGAGCAAGCAACTAAAAGTCTTATTACCTACTCAGAATTGATCGTTTTCGTGTTGTTTTACGTTCCTTTAGAATAGCGCTATCTGTACCATTAGTTGGTAGGTAACCCCATTCTGGATGTAAGGGACATTCAAGGGTCATCTGATGGTCATAGAAGGCAACTTGTAGGAAGTATCCTAGCACATTCGGAGGGACTATCATCATTTTTTCGTAGGCAACAATCGAGGGTCAAGATCATGTATTCGTAGGCGACATCATGGGTCTATGATCTTTGTATCGAAGGGACTATGATGATTTGTTTGAAGGCAACGGTTAGGATACCTCCACGCTCGAGGGACTTGACCATTTGTATTCGTAAGGCATCGAGAGAATTACCCTAAGGGTGATGTGAAAAGAGTGTTTCAATTCGCTTATATGTTATCTTGGAATTATGAGTGATCTATGTTCAATTTTATCTTGCCATACACGCCTAATTACTAGTAGTTTATAGGTGCGTAAAGTAAATCATGAAATGTAAAGTGCGGAAAGATAAAGTCCTACGCTATTACATGGCTTGGGGCGCTACATAATAAGAGTGCGAAAATAAAAGTCCTAATTAAACTATTACATCCCATAGGCGCTACATAATTGAAAAGAAAAGCAAGAAAAATCGTCCGAAACGTTACAACCTGTGAACAGATACATAATCGGAAAACGAGAGAAATTGCATAAGAAGAAAATATTAGTAAAAAGAAATATTTTTGAATGAGGAAAATTTTTTTTGATTAGTAATGACATTAACATGATAAGATATTTTTTTGGTAATTTTCTGGATCGTTTTGATAATTTAAAAGCAATTAAAAGTCAAATTAATGATTAATTAGCAATTAAATAAAATATGCATGCAAAAATATTAATTTTAACATTAAAAATTAAATAAACATTTTCTGATAATAATGCAAAAAAGAAAAATATTTTTGTAATTTTTTTAATGCATGATAAAATTAGTTAAAGATTAATTAAATTAGATGAAAAATATTAAAGAAAATAAGAAAATGAAAAAAAAGTTAGTTTTTCAAAAGAGTAAAAAAGAATGGTCTTGCCAGGGATCGAACTGGTGACCATCTAGTGAAAACTCACGCTCCCTTGCCTTTACCACTGAGCCAAAGCGTGTTTGGTGTTTGGAAATTGGAAAGAATGCATTATAAGGGTATACGTGTCCTGGATTTCTGATTTTCAACGCACAGGCAAAGAGTGGGACCCAGGTTGAATGGAGGAACGAATCAGATCGCACGCTTTCGCCACGCATGCCTCGCCGGATTCCAAATCGGTCAACGACGACGGAGCCCTAGCTCCGATCGTCTTCTCCGACCAAACAAAACTCAAACCTGCAAAAATAAGCAATATAAAAAGGAAAGGAGCACCCTAACCCCCTAAATTGAGGGCTGCGAACACGATGGTGGTGTTCGTTTGCCCTGAAAAACACCTGTATCCACTAGTTCGATTCAAACAGTTCCAAGTGCCCTAGCCATGGTGATTCGAGTTCTATGCGTGCAAGCTTACATGTAATGCATCATTCATGATCTAAAGAGTGTCCTGAGTTCAAATATGCAAGCAAAAACAGTTAGTAACGCATGAATCATAAAAAATCGAAATTATGAAAAATACCAAATCGGAGCAAGGTGTATATCGAGTTCGCGCCTTGGCTTCGTGTAAGGATGGTATTGAACCCTCGATCCTCAGAACACGCTTTGATGCTCAAACTCCTTGAAATCGGCCGAATTTGGAAATCGAAATTGCCAACTTTGTGAAATATTTTTGAAAATAAGGATTGCTTGTATGGGCTAGGGTTTCGTCCTTGGTCTTGTGCAATGTGCTGAGTATTTATAGAGTAAGAATTGGAAGCAAAAAGAATGAAAAAGATCTCTCTTTAATGCAAAAAATTTTCTTTCAAATCAAATCTTTGAAAATTGTATTTTTCCTTCCATGTGAGAGCTAGCACGAAATTGGCAAGTCAGTGTGGCTATCTTGGACCTCAAGTTTGATAAAATCCAACCCATTTGAAAATATACCTTGTTTTCATATTTTATATAATTTCAATTTTAATTAAATGCTTTTAAATTCAAAAATAAATCAAAAAATAAAAGGTGGTCGTGGAAAAGCATAAATAGGTAACAAATAATATTATGATCAAGTTTGGATCATAAAATTATAGGCCCATTTGGAAAAAATTGGATTTTGACAAGTATCTCTTTGTGAAATGGTCCAAAATGCCCAACTTGTACAAGGTGTATTTTGCTCAATTTTTCACATTTTGAGTGTCATGGACCTTTAGAAAGCTCTAGGTGTCCTCTAAACAACCTCTTTGATTTCATCTCAATTGAGTTTCCATGCTTGTGATACTGTGAACCGACTTTTGTGTTTTGGTATCGCAATGTGCGAATAGAAAGAGTCGCCACCGACTTTTATTTTTATCCAATTAAGGAAGGTAAAAGTACGTAAAAAGACCTTCGTTAGATTCTGAGTAAGAGAGAAAGTTATGAAAAGGGAAGGTATTAGCACCCCTTTCCATCCGTAGTTATCTACGGGCTCTTAGTTGCTCTAGATCACTTTAAAATTGTGTTTTCTGTGTGTTTGAAAATGTTTTGAAAAGGCATTTCGCTTTGACTCTGTAATGATTCATGTAGGAATGTATACAAAGTGTTCTGAAATGTTTCGTTTTTGAAAAGAGTTTGAACTTTGACAAAAGTGTGAGGTGAAAAGTGTTTTGAAAGAGCAAGCAACTAAAAGTCTTATTACCTACTCGAATTGGTCGCTGTTATTTTACGCTCCTTCGAATAGCGCTATCCATACCATTAGTTGGTAGGTAACCTATTCATTGGATGTAGACGGACATTCAAGGACATCGGATGGTCATAGAAAGCAACTTGTAGGAGGTATCCTAGCACATTCGGGACTATCATCATTTTCAGAGGCGACAATCGAGGGTCAAGATCATGTATTCGAGGCGACGCCGTGGGTCTTATGATCTTTGTATCAAGGGACTATGATGATTTGTTTTGAAGGCAACGTGCTAGAATACCCTACGCTCGAGGACATGACCATTTGAATTGTAAGGCACGAGAGAGAATTACCCTAAGGGGTGCGTGTGTGAAAAGAGTGTGTCAATTCAGATATTTTATCTTTGAAAATTAGTGGGCTATGTCGATTTTAGTCTTGCCATACACGCCTAGTTACTAGCAATTTATAGGGTGCGGAAATTAAAATGCGGAATGTAAAGATGCGGAAAGGTAAATGTCCTACGCTATTACATGGTTTGGGGCGTATACATAATTTAAACTTGCGGAAAATAAAAACCTAATTTAAACTATTACATCCCATCAACAATTACATTATTGGAAAAATGAAAACGGTAAAAGAAACCGTCTGAAGCGGAATAACCTGTGAAACGATAAGAGAAATCGGAGAATATGATGAAACCGAATAAGAGAAAATGTTAGAAAAATGCAAATTTTAATTGGGAAAAATATGACATGTGGAAATAATATAAATATACTAAAATAATTTTTGGGATTTTTGAATGCAATTTAATAATTAAAACTAATTAAATGTGATTTAAATGCAAAATTATGAATAAAATAAATATGCATGCAAAATTGTATTTTTTAATTTTATAAATTAAATAAGTATTTTCTGAAAATAAATGCAAAAGGAAAAATATTTTGATGATTTTTAATGCATAAATAAAAATATGAAAAGAATTAAAATGATATGCAAAATATTAAATAAAATAATAATATGAAAATATGAGTTTTGTAAAAGAGAAAACCAAATGGTCCGGCATGGTTCGAATCGAGACATGTGAGAGCATCCATCAACAGAAACGCCTTAACCAATCGAGCCAAGTGTGCAAGCATGTTTGAAACGGAGGAGTGGATTACAACACGCCGCTTTCTCAATCGCCACGAGCTCGCGCTAATTCATCGCCTTCTTCGCTTTGAAATTTTAAAATCCACGGCCATTGCTCGACGCTATGTCCCTGGCAAAATCAAAAACCCAGCATACATAATATAAATAAGTTCTAAAACCATGGTTCGATTCCTGAGATCATTCTGAACGCATTGGTATAGGTCTCATGGTCCAATTTTTTCATTTAAGAGAAACCCTAAAACGGCATGGGAAACCCTAACAATGGTGATACGTGTTCCTGGCCATGGAAATTCATTTAGAGTGCCCAGAAAGCTTGCAAACACATCACTAATCACAAAAACAAACATAAAACATGTTAATAATGCATGAATAACAAAATACAATTTTGAAATTTTCAAGAACAAACCAAATTTGAATTTCTTGTTTCTGGATGGTTTTGATCAAAGTAAAGGTCTGGATCGACTCAGGAGGTATCAAGGAATGTGTTGGACACCTCAAAATTGATTGAAATCGGCTGGAAATAGGATTGCACTTTGCTGTTTGCCACGGTTTTTTTGAGCTTGGAATAGGGTTCTTGAGTCAAATTTTCTACCCTAATTCGTGTGGTATGTATCATGTATATATAGTAGAAGGATTCAGAGTTGTTTTGGGAAAGATTTAATCAATGATCAATGCCAATCAAATTTGATTTTTGTACAAAATCAAATCTTCAAATTTTGATCAATTCTCAATCCAATCTTGCCATATCCATCAAATTTTGAAAATTTCGCTTTTAATGAGTTGATTGATCCCAAGGAAGAAATAAAAATCAAGTTTGTAATTAATTTTGATTTTATACTTATTTTTAAATTTAATTTGTATTTAAATGAATAAATTCCAAATTAAATAGAAAATAGAATAAAATTCGTGGCATTGGGCTTGGATATTCCTAATGGTGTGAGGAATAAGTTTGGATGAAGAAAAGTAGGCCCATTTGCAAAGTTTTTGAATTTTAGAAGTATTTCTTTGTGCACTTCTTCAAAATTGCCCAACTTGTGAATGGTGTATCTTGCTCAATTTTCCACATTTTGAGTGTTCTTGGACTTTTGGAAAGCTATAAGAGTCCTCTAACCAACCTTTTGGTTGCATCTCAATTGAGTTTCTATGCTCAATATATCTTCAAAACAAAATGTTGACTTTTGTTGACTTTGAAAATGACCAGAATGTTTTGAGTCATACCTCTCAAATGAAGCATTTTTGGACATTCTTGTGAGACATGAAGTTGTAGAGAATTGAATTTCCTTCAAAACAAGAGGTGTTGGAAAATTTCGAGAAAGTATGAAAGTTATGATCACCAAAGTTCATTGACTTTTCTCTAAAACCCTAATTTAGAAAGTTTGACTTTTGAGCAAATCTTGAGTTTTCTTGATGAATCATGATCAACCCTTGATCAAATGATGAATGTGACTTCAAAATGAGGATGTTGACCAAAAATCATGAAGTTTGACTGTATGTTGACCACAGTTGACTTTTTGTCCAATACAATTGATTTTCAACCATCTGAGCAATTGTCTGAGGAAACTTGACTTGTGAGGCTTGAAACTTAACATGGAGAATCTTTGAAGCATATGAGGAGGCATGATGACCATTGGATATGTTGGAAGTCCATCTTGATCTGAGAATTTCCAAACCCTAATTTGGGTTGATTGTCTTGGAGAGGGTTTGTCTGATCAACCCTTGAGGAATCCTTGAGTATGGATGTATGAAATGTTTTGAGAAGTAGGAGGGCAAATTTTGGGGTATGACAGAGACCAGCTCAAACCATGCTTGAAGAATAACGCTGACCTCTTCGCCTAGAGTGCAGCTGAAATTCCCAGTATCAACCCCAAGGTCGCATGTCGCCACCTTACCATTGATCCTGCCCTTAAGGCCGTAGCACAGTGCAAGCGAAGCCGTCCCAAAAAAAAACCGAGGTTGCCGAACAAGCTGTTTGGGACCTTCTAGAGGCCAATTTTGTATTGGAAGCCCAATATACTATGTGGGTATCTAACCTTGTACTTGTGAAAAAGAATAATGGAAAATGGCGCATGTGCATTGATTACTCTGATCTTAATAAGACATCTCCAAAAGACGTCTACCCCCTGCCCAACATCGATAAACTCGTTGATAATTCTGCAGTATTTAAATTGCTTTCATTCATGATTAGGGCTATAACCAAATTCCAATGGCTAAAAAGGAAAAAAATTATATGGCCTTCATGACTGAATCGGGTAACTATCACTACAACATGATGCCCTTCGGTCTGAAAAATGTCAGCGCAACATACCAACAAATGATGAACAAAGTCTTTAAAGGCGAAATTGGAGACATGCTCGAGGTGTACATGGACGACATGATCGTGAAGTCCCAAGAGGAGTTTGATCATGCCCTGCACCTCAGGAAGGTCTTCGATCATGCCAGAAGAGTCAAAATGAGGTTCAACCCCGAAAAGTACACCTTCTAAGTCTGGGCCGGTAAATTCCTCGGCTTCTACCTCACCGAACGCGGGATAGAGGCTAACACCAACAAGTGTAGGGCATTCTCAGAAGTCTAAAAAATCCGAAGTCTAAAAAATCCATTCAAATCCTCAAAGGGATGCTGACCTCGTTATCTCGATTCGTCGCAAGATCGGCCCAACACGCACTCCTATTCTTCAAACTACTAAGAAACGAAGTTGCGTTCGACTGGATCGAGGAATGCAAGCAGGCCTTAACTCATCTCAAGCAAACCATATCCCAGTTGCTCGTGTTATCTTGACCTAATAAAGAGGAGATACTATATTTATATCTGGCCATGACTGCTAGCGCCGCACTCATCCGAGAAACACGGGAAGGGCAGGAACCTATCTATTTCACGAGAAAGGCCTTACAAGGGCCCGAATTGAGATACCAACAAATCGAAAAGTTTTCCCTTGCGCAAGTCAACACCGCAAGACGGCTTCACCACTATTTCTTGGCACACACCTTCATAGTTTGAACGGACCAACCCATCAAAAAACTATTGGTTCGACCAGACATGGCCGGTAGAATTCTCAAATGGTCGTTGGAATTATCCGAATTCGACATCAGGTACGAAAATAGGAAAGCCCTCAAAGCACAAGTTCTGGAAGACGTTGTGGCAGAAATGACTTTCCCAACACTTCAAGAAGGAACCAACAAATGGACTATATTTGTCGACGGTGCCTCTAGCTCATCAGAGGAAGCGGAGCAGGCATAATTCTGGAAAACGAAGAAGGGATCGTCATTGAAGTATCCCTGTCCCTATCATTCCCTACTTCCAACAATCAAGCCGAGTACGAAGCTTTTATCGCCGGCCTCCGTCTTGCCGAAGATATGGGATCAAAAGAAGTCAAAATCCTCACAAATTTGCAACTCGTAGCCTCCCAAGTTCGTGAAGAATCTCAGGTCAAAAACGACCACCAATTGGCCGAGTATTGGACCCTCGTCCAAAACCACTTGAAAAAGTTCACTTCATTTAAGATACAACATATCCCTCGAGAACACAATGCTCGAGAATATGTCATGTCCAAGCTCGCTAGCACGAGGACTAAAAGAGGGAACAAATCAGTAATCCAGGAAATACTTCCTCGACCGAGCATAGGGAAAAGTCCTCCCGACCACAACATACTCTTCATCAAAGAGGGCACCTCCTAGATGACGTCTGTCATACCCCAAAATTTGCCCTCCATCTACTCAAGAAGCTTCATACATCCCTACTCAAGGATTCCTCAAGAGTTGATCAGATAAACTCTCTCCTAGACAATCAACCCAAACTAGGGTTTGGTATCCCACAAGTCAAGATGAACTTCCAACATCTCCAATGGTCTTCATGCCTCCTCATATGCTTCAAAGATTCTCCATGTCAAGTTTCAAGCCTCACAAGTCAAGTTTCGCATAATTGCTCGATGGTCGAAAATCACAGATTGGACAAAAGTCAATTGTGGTCAACATACACCAAACTTCATAATTTTTGGTCAACATCCTCATTTTGAAGTTATATTCATCATTTGATCAAGGGTTGATCATGATTCATCCAAAAAACTCAAGATTTGCTCAAAAGTCAAACTTTCTAAATTAGGGTTTCTAGGTGAAAAGTCAACTGAACTTTGACTGATCATAACCTTCTCATAATTCTCTAAATTTTCCCACCAAAGCTCATTTTGAAGGAAATTCAATTTCTACAACTTCATGTCTCACAAGAATGTCCAAAAAATGCTTCATTTGAGAGGTATAGCTCAAAACATTACAGGTCATTTTCAAAGTCAACAAAAAGTCAACATTTTGTTTTGAATATATATTGAGCATGGAAACTCCAATTGAGATGAGACCAAAAAGGTTGGTTAGAGGACTCTTAGAGCTTTCCAAAAAGTCCAAGAACACCCAAAAATGTGGAAAATTGAGCAAGATACACCATTCACAAGTTGGGCAATTTTGAAAGAATGCACAAAGAGAGATACTTCTAAAAATCAATTTTTTTGCAAATGGGCTTGCTTTTTCTTCATCCAAACTTATTCCTCATACAATTAGGAATATCCAAGCCCAATGCCATGAATTTTTGATTTATTTTTCTATTTAATTTTGAATTTATTCATTTAAATACAAATTAAATTTTAAAATAAATTATAAAATCAAAATTAATTGAAAGATTGATTTTATTCCTTCCTTGAGACTCAAGAAACTCACCAAAGTCCAGAAATTTCAAATTTGACAAAATGGCAAGATTGGATTGAATTGATTGTTTTGAAAATTTGATTTTATACAAAATCAAATTTTGATTATCATTGAATGGTGATTGATTCTTGCCAAAAACTGTCTCAAATCCATCCAATATAAATACTTGATGCATACCAATCAAAAGAAAAACGAAAAAATTGCCTCAAGAAACCCTAACCTAGAGCCAAAAAATCGTGTTCTTCAAGCTACTAGCAACCCTTGTTCCAAATTGCTTCAATTGATTTTGAGGATCCAAACACGTCCTTGATACCCTGTGAGTGATTCCACTTTTACATTGTCAAAAAGCATCAAGAATCACGAAATCCGAATTTGGTTTGTTCTTGAAATTTCAAAATTCGAATTCCTTCATTCATGCATTATTAACTCGATTTGTTGTTGTTTTTGTGTTTAGTGATGTAATTGCAAGCTTTCTGGGCAAGTCAATTGAATTTCCATGGCCTGAATCGTGTTACACCATGATTAGGGTTTCTGTGAACGAATTAGGGTTTCCCTTAAATGAAAAAATTGGACAATAAGACCTATACCATTGAGTTCGGGATGACCTGAGGAATCGAACCATGGTCTTAGATATTATTTATATTATGTATGCTGTGTTTTTGAATTTTCCAGGGACTTAGCGTCGAGCCATGGCCGACGCTGGATTTTCAAATATTTAAAACGAAGAAGACGAAGTCTCCCGCGGTGATGAAGTCGAAGTCGACGCTGCGAAAGACCACTCACTTGCTTTCAACACACAACGCACACATGGCGCAGCGTAAAGGCTCTCACTGCTTCCGATGCCCAAGGGTCACGTTCGAATCCATCCAGTACGCTTTTGTTTCTTTTCTCAGCTTTGCATATTTTTCTATATTTTCATATTTTTTAATATTTGCATTATATTTTAATTAATTTCCACATTTTATTTATGCACTAAAAAATTATCAAAAATATTTATTCTTTTTACATTACTTTCCAAAAATCTTTATTTAATTTAATAAATTAAAAACACATTTTTGCATGCATATTTATTTTTATTTATAATTTTGCATTTAAATCATTGTAAATTCATTTTAAATTATTAAATTGCATCTAAAAAATCCCAAAAAATTATTTTAGCATGTTTGCATTATTTCCAGCATGTCATATTTTTTCCAATTAAAAGTTTGCATTTTTCTAACATTTTCTCTTATTTCGATTTCATCATATTTTCCGACTCGCTTTCACTGTGTTAATCCGATTCGTATTTATTCTTCTGCTTTCCATTCTATTTTTCAATAATGTAATTATATACGGGATGTAATAGTTTAATTTAGGATTTTACTTTCCGCATTTTAAATTATGTATCTGCCCCAAAGCCTTGTAATAGCGTAGGATTTACTTTCCGCATTTTACATTCCGCATTTTACTTTCCGCACCCTATCAATTGCTAGTAACTAGGCGTGTATGGCAAGATAATAATGAACTTAGCCCACTAACTTGCAAGATAAAATATCTGAAATCAACACATTTCTTCACACACGCACCCCTTAGGGTAATTCTCTCTCGTCGCCTTACGAATTCAATGGTCATGTCCCTCGAACGTAGAGGTATTCTAGCACCGTTGCCTTCAAAATAAATCATCATAGTCCCTTCGACACAAAGATCATAAGACCCACGATGTCGCCTCCGAATACATGATCTTGACCCTCGATTGTCGCCTACGAAAAATGATGATAGTCCCTTCGAATGTGCTAGGACTCTTCCTACAAGTTGCCTTCAATGACCATCCGATGTCCCTTCGAACGTCCCGCTTACATCCAACGAATGGAGCTACCTACTAACTAATGGTAAGGCTAGCGCTATTCTAAAGGAACGTAAAAGTACGAAAATGACCAATTCTGAGTGGGTAATAAGTCTTTCAGCTTGCTCTAAACCAAATGCTTTTCACACCACACACTCTTTTCAAAGTTCAAGTTTTTCAAAACGAAACATTTCGAACACTTTGTATACACTCCTACATGAGTCATTACAAAGTCAAAGCGAAATGCCTCTTTCAAAACATTTTTTGTCAAACACACAGAAAGCAATTTTAAAAGGTGATCTAGAGCAACTAAGAGCCCGTAGATAACTACGGATGGAAAGGGGTGCTAATACCTTCCCTTTTCATAACCATTCTCCGAACTCGTAATCTAAACGAAGGTCTTTTTCTGTATTTTACCTTCCTTAATTGGATAAAATAAAATTCGGTGGCGACTCTTGCTATCCGCACATTTGGATACAAAATCCACAAAGTCTTCACCGACATGTAATCGGCGATCATGGGATGACTTCTAAAGAGAGAATTGCCTAGGGACTTCTAGATAACTTTTATTGCTTTTTGTTTGACTTGTATGCTTTATCTTTAAGGGTTGCTTGGGTATTATATTTGTGGGGATCCTACACCGATCCGGTTTCCTTTTAGGTAAGTAGCATTAGATCATTGACTGCTAGACGATAACTAAACGGTCAACATGATGGCTACGTTAGCGTGACACTTTGTTGTCCCGATACTCTTCATTCCCAAGTTGAAGATAGTATTTGGCTTCGTGGTGTCATCAAGCGCTAACTAAACTTTTAGAACCTTAATTGACCCATCTTGGCCATTAGAAGGTAGTGAGATGGCCGGCTTTGGTGCGCATTAAGGTTGGTTGATACCGATGCTACGCCATCGAGATCGACTTTTGGGATATTTTCGTCGACCACTTGGTCGTCGATTGAAATAAACGATACGAAAGATCTATGATATGAGATTCCTAGAACCCTGTTACTATTATAGGACAGATAAACCAACTCAAACTTTTGGTGGGGTAATCACCTATACCTCATGCAAGCCTTAAACCTAGGCTCATTGTGTGAATTGTTGTGTGTGCCAAACATGACATCATGACATCATCGCATTGCATATCATTTCTAACTATTTCAAGGACCTAGGATTTATCTTTGCTGCTTTGTAGGGTGTTATGGCTTCTAGAAAGACTATCCGAATCAACTTCATGGGTATCCCTTCTCAACTCAAAGAATTGGTTTCAGATTCCCACCATGCTCGTTCATCAAAAGACATGGTTATCTACTTGATTTGGTTATCTCGGTTTGAAGAAGATATGATGCATGTCCTATTTCGCTTCTTCGATCCGCATCATTGCTTTACATTTCCAGATTATCGCTAGTTCCTACCTTGAAGAGTTCTCTGTTACTGGGTACCTATTCTTGACCAAATGCCATTTACCGTCTAGAAAAGGTTCCTAAGTACGAAGACATTGCATCCGCTTTACATCTTAAACGCCGACATTGAAGCCAATTGGGAAACTAGAAGGAGTTAAGGGTTTACTTTCTAAGTTTCTAATTAAGAAAGCCCGAGAATTCCTCAAAGTTATGAGTTTCCATGCATTTGAAGACATTGTGGCCTTGCTAATTTATGGTTTGGTTCTATTTCCTAACTCGGATCAATTCATAGATATCAACGCCATCAAGTTGTTTTACCCGCAATCCAAAGGCCTACTTTACTGGAGACATTCTACATTCTCCACACTGCATTACTAAGCGACAAGGAACTCTCATGTGTTGGTACCGTTACTTTCTGTGTGGTTTATTTCGCACCTTCCTCCATCTTTGAAGAACGAACAAAGGTTGAGATGGTCTCAAAGATTGATGTCACCTCTCATTCAGATATTCGTTGGAATCTTTTTCTCAAAAGGACTTCACATTCATTGAGTTGTGGAGAATTCCTAATGTACCTCTACTTGGTATAAGGGAGGTATTACTTACAACCCTTTCTAGCTCTACGCATTGGTTTTGCTCAAGAGATGGCCCACATGATATGCTTCTCCAAGATGTTGTGTTCGACTACAATCACGATCTCCGCATACCGACGAAGGTTCACACTTGGGCATGGTAAAGAAGATCGATACTGTGACTTTGGGGCACCAACTCCATTCCTTGGGAACCTTACCTCAAATGGGTGCGAGCTCAAGCTCAAAACCTCATGATGCCATTCACTGCTTTACCAAGAATTATGAAACCTGCTATAGGTGACGACCCTATACGGTTCTCCATCCCGACATGCCTATCGATTTTGAAGACTTGAAGAGATCCCGATTCATTAAAGAAGAGAGGGATACCTTGAAGCTCAGCTATGCAAGTGAGAAGAAAGTGCTAGAGTTGACCAAGCTACTTCACGAGGAGCGAAACATCAACGCTACATCGGCACCAAGAGGAAGCGTGGGAGACTTAGAGCTTTAGGATTCTTATGCTTTTCTTTTATTATTTTGAACTATCTCTTGTACTTAAAAAGAAAAAAGAATAATAAAAAGAGTACTAATAAATGTTTGTTCATTGCTTGTTTAAAAAATTTAAATCTCTAAGGTCCTTGAAAACATTGCATTGCATTCGATAAACATCGTGATAGCATAGCATAACATTGCAACACTGTACATTGAGATTGGTTTTCATTTGTTCGCTATTTATTTTAGCGAAATGGCTCTTGAACAGATCACAAAGATCTCCAAGCTCGTAATGCTCGGCCAGCAGATGTTCACCAGTTTGGTCCAAGGCCAAGAAGATCCGAAGAAGCTCATCAACAGAAAGAAGAGGGTTGTTGGTCTTCTCAACATGGGCAGACGCTACAAAGGTGGTCCTAAAGTGGTCAGTCGGATAGAGCTCTCTGAAGGAAGTGTTAAGAATGAGGATGAACGAAGTGTCAAGGGTGATGGTGAAGGCAGTCAGCCTAAATCTGAAAAAGATTATGATGATGGCCAATACTCTGATAAGGATGACAAGTACAAGCAACTTGAAGACCGTCTGAATGCTGTGGAAAACCTGAAGATGTCCGGGCTGAATTTTGATGATCTGAGTCTTGTTCCTGGTGTTGTGATTCCTCCCAAGTTCAAGGTTCCTACTTTTGCTAAGTATGATGGCATGTCTTGCCCTAAGCTACATCTGAAATCTTATGTCCAGAATATCAATCCCCACACTGATGACAGAAAGTTGTGGATGCACTACTTTCAAGAAAGTTTGTCCGGAACTCAGTTGGAATGGTATTATCAGCTAGAGAATGACTGTATCCGTACTTGGAGTGATTTGGCGATGCTTTCATGCACAATATGAGTACAATGCTGAATTGACACCCACTCGCATGCAACTACAAAGCATGTCTATGGGTCGTGACGAGAAGTTCAAAGAGTATGCTCAGAAATGGAGAGATTTAGCAGGCAGAGTTCAACCACCCTTGTCCAATAGGGAGTTGGTTGATATGTTTATGGGAACACTAACAGGCTCATGCTTCAATCATCCGATTGAAACTCTTCACCGGATTCACCGAAATGATTCGACAAAGCAGCGATTGAAGCTGGTATCAAGAGTGGGAAGATTCAGGTAGAGACATCTTCAAATGCCGCGAAAAGATCTTTTGGTGGTAAGAAAGAAGCTAATGCTGTGTATGGTCAGAAAAGTCGAGCCAAGACCGACCGTGCTCAACTGGGCCAGATCTCCAATCCTACATCAAGACAACCTCGAGACAACGCCAGAGCTTAACGCCACTAAGACAGCATTTAAGATCAACATGCCATTGTCGCAAGCCTTGCAACACATGTTGAAAGCAGAGCTGATTACCTTGAGGGATCCTCCTCAAAATGTCAACACTTCCTCTCCGAGATACAATCCTAATGCTAAGTGTGCTTACCATTCTAATAGCCCAGGACATAACACTGATGATTGTTGGGCCTTGAAGAATAAGATTCAAGATATGATTGAAGCTAAGCAGATTGAATTTGATCCTCCTGTTGAGACTCCGAATGTGATCAACGCGCCTATGCCTAACCATGACAAGAGTTCCAATACCGTTGGTGACGATACTTATGTTTTCAACATAGATGACTTGACCATTCCTCTGATGACTGTTAAGAAGAATTTGTGCAAGTCGTGTCAATCCAAAGATGCCCAGAGAATTATCGTTGGTGCCCATCCGCACCGATGGTTGTGCTTGGTTGAGAAGACGTGTTCAAGGCATGATGGATAACCGTGAGATACTATTCCTAAAACCACCGTGCGTAAGCCGTGAAGATATGTCTAAGCTGAAGATCGAAGAGGCGAATGAAACTGCACCACTTGTGTGGGATACCTTGGGGCAGCCAAGTGGAAAGTATGATTACATGGTGAAGTACATTGTTCCTGAGAGCTACAAGATTTCTATTGAAGATGTTAAGGCAACCGGATGGGGTGACGATTTCCCAGAAGACTATGCTGATGTTAACACTATAAGGATTTCCTCATCGATTCGCGCTCAGAGTGGCACCTCTCATTATCACTCTCCAAGACCACCGTATTCCTCTGACAAGGCTATCCCTTGGAACTATGGAGCTGATGTTTACTATCATGGCGTCAAGCAAGACCCTCTGACCATTGAAGATCTTACAGTTAAAGCTACCGTTCCTGACATTGACAATATCACCGGATCTAGTAAGGTGACCAGAACCGGAAGGGTATTCTCTCCAGATATCTCTCCTCCAAAAGATGTGAAATTAAGCCTCTCCAAATATTAGTTTTGATGACGACATCTTCTAGAAGCAAATGATCATGACAAAAGAATGGAAAAAGTCTTGAAGATTAAAAGAAGAATTTTTAAAGAATCAACAATATCAAAAGGTATAAATAATTCTTCAACTTGAATATAGATGTTCACAAAAATGCATTCATAATCATATACATATCCCATATGTTTAATAAAAGAAAAAATTATGTTTGAAATATTTTTCATAAGGAATTTCTCAAAACAAACTTTTAGGAACCGTTCCTACCATACAGGAACCGGTTCCAAACTTCTTCAAAAATCACCTCGAGTTTGTACCAGAACCGGTCACCCATAGGGGAACCGGTTCTCGCGTAAATTTTGAATTTAGTTGTAACGCTCACTAGGAACCGGTTCGCATTGTCGGAACCGTTCCCCAAATAACCTGTAGATTCTCTTTGATTTTGGATATATTTCAAATGGTATTCATTCATGGTTGCATTGCATCTTTTCATATCAAAAGGCATGATTGAAAGGTATTTGTGACATTATAAATTGTGCGAATTTTCAAATTCAAATAACTTTCTTCAACTAACAATTTTCATTATTCATTTTCATATTCTCTTGCAAACTTTCAAGTGTTCATACAAAGTCATAATTTTGTGAAACTTGCATTACACATTTTCAATCATTATAAGTTTCATATATGCATTGTGAACATTTATATTATTGTCGAATTATTGTATGTCTTGAAGAAGAAGATCAATCAAGAATTGATACGCTTCTCATCTCTTTCAAATCTATTATTGTACTACAAATGAAATTATTGTGTTCTTACTTTCCGTGATTGTTGAAGTAAGGTTTGTGCATTGAAGAGGATTGTTCTTCTTGCACATAGTGTTGTTAGACCTAAAGGTATTAAGAACCTTGGTCTCCCTATAGGTTAGATAGTAGGCTTCACCTTTGGTGTGAATAGGCTGACGATAATTCTAACTATAGTGAAATCTTTCGTGTTGGAAAGGGACTGAGTACTTTGATTGTGAGGGGAACCAGATATATCATGTGTTCTTTACCTTTCTGCATTTATTGCTTTCATCACATCATAACCAAAAGGAAAGAAACACTTGTTTAAAACTTCATATACCAAACCAGAAAAATTAGTACAAGTTTTCATTAAACCGGATAAAATCTTAAAACACCTAATTCACCCCCCCTCTTAGGCGCACTCTTAGACTTACATTTGGTATCAGAGCAAGTTATAGGTAACTTGTTCCTAAAGATCCAGAATGGCTTCCGCAAATCCAAATCCGGTTTTCAAAGATGGTGGTAGTAACAACAAGCCGCCATTGTTTTGTGGTGAATATTTTGATTTTTGGAAAATTCGCATGAAGGCTCATCTTGAAGCACAAGGAGAAGAAATTTGGAATGCTGTTGAGAATGGTCCATTTACTCCGGTGTGTGTTGTCAATGGTGTTGGATCCTCAAAGCCTAAAGCATCATGGGATGACGATGACAAGAAAAAAGTTCTTTTTGACAAAAAGGCAATCAACATTCTTCAAAGTGTTTAGTATGGATGAATTTTTCCGAATATCGCATGTACAACGGCAAAGGAAATTTGGGATACTCTTGTAGAAACTCATGAAGGAACCGTCAAGTCAAAAGGTCTAGATTGAACACTTTGAGTCAAGAATATGAATTATTCGTAATGTTGCCCGAGAATCCATCCTTGACTTGCAAAAAGAGATTCGTTCACTTGACAAATCACTTGAAGGCACTTGGTAAGACTTTAACTAACGATGAATTAAATCTTAAAGTGCTTAGGTCTTTAACTAGGGAATGGCAACCAAAAGTGACGGCAATATCCGAAAAGAAAAGCCTAGCAACTATGACTTCCGCAACATTATTCGGAAAGCTTCAAGAATATGAAACGGAACTTGGAAGACTTGAAAAACATGAAATCCAAGTAAGAGATTCAAAAGACATTGCTTTAAAGACAAGGATCAAATATCATGATAGCAATCAAGAGGATGAATCCACAAGTAGTGAAGATGAAGCTTTTATCAAGAAGTTTGAAAAATTTCTAAGAAAAGAAAAGAAAAAGGAGATCACTAAAATGGAAGCACCATCAAGGAAAATTAAATGTTTTGAATGTGGAGAAAAAGGTCATGTCAAAAGTGAATGCCCTACACTTGAAAGGAAGAATAAACATTTCAAAGGAAAGAAGGACAAAAGGCCAGAGAAAGCATATATAGCATGGGATGATAATGAGATAAGTTCATCATCAGATAAAGAACATGCAAATCTTGCATTTATAGCAACACACAATTCCGAAGATGAAAAGGGCGAGGTTAGTAATGATAACTCTCTTTATGATAATGATGCACAAGGTGCTATAGATGAACTATTAAATGAATGCAAAATTCTATATAAAACTATTTCATCTCAAAAGAAATTAATTTCATCTTTAGAAGAAAAGTTAAAACTATTGAAAAGAACATAAAGATGAAAAGAAAAGATGATTAGTGATCAAAAAGAATTTTGTATGCAATAATTGTGAATCACTTTCTTTCCAAATTGTTCAATTAAAAAGAGTCTTAGAAAGGTATGAAAAAGGACAAGTTGGATTGGAAAAGGTTCTTAGCACTCAAAGATACCCTAAAGATAAAAGTGGACTTGGTTTTTCAAAATTTTCTCAACCAAGTCCCAATAAAACTATCTTTGTTAAGGCTAATAACCAACCAATTCAAGAGAAAGTGAATAAGCCTAAAGTAGTTCATCATTATCCTAAAATGAAAGAGTTGTTAAGAATAAAACTTATCCTCCTAGATATATAAGTAATTTTGAACCTACTTGTTTTTATTGTGGTATTAAAGGCCATACACCTAATGCTTGCTACGTGAGAAACTTTAGTGTTCCAAGTGGGCATTATGTGTGGGTCAAGAAAGGAACTAACTATGATGGACCCAAAGCACATTGGGTACCAAATCAAACTTAATTGTTTTGTAGGTTTGCTTGGAGACCACTTCAAAACTTTTGGCTTCTTGATGAGTGGTGACTCTAAGTATTTGATGGGTGACTTAATTTCATTTAACTTTCAAATCTAATCTTAAAGGCCAAGTGTTATCTCACATTTTGGGAATACCTTAAAGGAAGATTTCTTGGCATAGTCAAAGTTGGATCACTTTAACTTTCACATCTCTTGAAGATGTTCTTTATGATAAAGGACTAAAGCACAATCTTCTAGAAAGACAACTTTATGACAAAAGTCTCTTACATAAGGTAAAAATCATTAGTATAAGTTGTTTATTTTTCCAAAATTTCATTATACACTTTGTTAGTCTTTTCCCATCCTTTTTGCTAATGACAAAGGGGGAGAAGATATATATGTGTATGTGTATGCTTGTCTCTAACTATTGCAGAGCCCCAAAGATGTAAAATTATCTTAAATCAAGGGAAAGCTTTGATCAAGGGGGAGTTATCAAAGATAGGGGGAGCATTCACATAAGACACTATCATTTGCTCTACATATTAAAAGCACTTCAACTTTCAATGGGTTGTCATCATCAAAAAGGGGGAGAATGTGAAATCAAGCCTCTCCAAATATTAGTTTTGATGACGACATCTTCTAGAAGCAAATGATCATGACAAAAGAATGGAAAAGTCTTGAAGATTAAAAGAAGAATTTTAAAGAATCAACAATATCAAAAGGTATAAATAATTCTTCAACTTGAATATAGATGTTCACAAAATGCATTCATAATCATATACATATCCCATATGTTTAATAAAAGAAAAATTATGTTTGAAATATTTTCATAAGGAATTTCTCAAAACAAACTTTTAGGAACCGTTCCTACCATACAGGAACCGGTTCCAAACTTCTTCAAAATCACCTTCCTGGTTTTTGTACCAGAATCGGGTTGTACCTATGGGGAACCGGTTCCGTGTAAATTTTGAATTTTAGTTGTAACGCTCACTAGGAACCGGTTCGCTCGTGTCGAACCGGTTCCCATGAAACTGTAGATTCTCTTTGATTTTGGATATATTTCAAATGGTATTCATTCATGGTTGCATTGCATCTTTTCATATCAAAAGGCATGATTGGAAAGGTATTTGTGACATTATAAATTGTGCAGAATTTTCAAATTCAAATAACTTTCTTCAACTAACAATTTTCATTATTCATTTTCATATTCTCTTGCAAACTTTCAAGTGTTCATACAAAGTCATAATTTTGTGAAACTTGCATTACACATTTTCAATCATTATAAGTTTCATATATGCATTGTGAACATTTATATTATTGCTGAGAATTATTGTATGTCTTGAAGAAGAAGATCAATCAAGAATTGATACTGCTCTCATCTCTTTCAAATCTATTATTGTACTACAAACAGAAATTATTGTGTTCTTACTTTCCAGGATTGTTGGAAGTAAGGTTTGTGCATTGAAGAGGATTGTTCTTCTTGCACATAGTGTTGTTAGACCTTAAAGGTATTAAGAACCTTTGGTCTCCCTATAGGTTAGATAGTAGGCTTCACCTTGGTGTGAATAGTACGATAATTCTAACTATAGTGAAATCTCTTTCGTGTTGGAAAGGGACCGAGTACTTTCGATTGAGGGGAACCAGATATATCGTGTTCTTTACCTTTCTCATTTATTGCTTTCATCACATCATAACCAAAAGGAAAGAAACACTTGTTTAAAACTTCATATACCAAACCGAAAAATTAGTACAAGTTTTCATTAAACGGATAAAATCTTAAAACACCTAATTCACCCCCTCTTAGGCGCACTAGACTTACAAAAGACATCATGACTCCACAGATTCCAACCATTCAACCCATTCCCAAGCTAGAGGGAAAGAACCGTGACTCATCCTGCTCAACCAGAAGTACCAAAGGAAGTTGCTGAAGACACCTCCAAACAAGAAATGGAGGAAATTCTGAAGATTATCAAGAAGAGTGACTACAGTGTGGTGGAACAGTTGGGACAAACTCCTTCCAAGATCTCCATGCTTGCTCTGCTCTTGTGCTCCGAGGCTCATGCTAGCGCCTTGGTGAAGTTTCTGAAGAATGCTCACGTACCTCAAGACACTACCACTGACCAGTTTGAAGTTTGTATTGCTAGCCTGGCTGCCAACAACGGCCTAGGTTTCTCCGATGCTGATTTAACTCCTGCCGGAAAGAAACACAACAAAGCCTTGCACATCCCTGTCGAATGTAAGGGCACTACCTTGTCTCATGTTTTGGTGGATACCTCTGCTTTGAATATTCTTCCAAGATCGCTTTTGATCGACTCGATGTCAAGGGTTGGTTCGAGACCAAAGGACATTATTGTGAGAGCTTTTGATGGTTCTAAGCGAACAAAGGCTTGGAGAGCTCATCGCTAAGGTCGGTTCCCGCACCTTTGATTCCACTTTCTTTGTCATGGACATCCGTCCACCTTACTCTTGCCTACTTGGACGCCTTGGATACATGGGGCGGCATATTTCTACCTTGCATCGAAACAAGTACCCGTGAAAGGGAAGGTTGTCACGTGCGTGAAGAAGAGTATATGGTCACCATCCCAATGCTGCTACTCGAGATGGAAGGTGAATTCTTTGAGACTCCCCGCTGCTTTTGAAACAATGTCCGCAGTCATGCCTCACGACTCTCCGGTTACACAAGCTCCGCCTAGGATGGCCTCACCGAAAGATGCTCAAGCCGGTAGTTCTATTTGGGGTCAACTCCTAATCTTCCTTTCAAATTTGATAAGACCGGTTTAGGCTTCACCATCAAAGGTCGAAGATGATACCGCGAAGTGCCGCCAACTTCCTTCCGATCAGAGTGGAATCCATGCTATAGAAGACGACGACAACGGCTTCAACATCGCAAGTGGATCTTCCCTAACTCCAGATGATGACTCAAGAATTGAAGATCAAGACGCTATACCAATCTCCTTTAGCCAGAGTAATTGCTCTTGTTTTGTTTTGCTTTTCGATTTCTTTATGTTTTGAACAATAAACTTTGAAAGCCTAGTGCCTTGCCCGGCATCATGGCTCGTTATGAGGGTTATTATCTCGTCGCTTATGATTTTCATTCAATAAATCATTGGACTTTTGCATTCAATTGTTTGTTTTCTTTCTTTATCACCCCTTCAAAAGCTATGTGTTTCTTACACACCCACGTGATACATCAGAATCACCGAATCTCGTTGATAATATGCTATTGCTAAATATGACTTCGATAATCCGATCTACCAAGCCAAGACGAAAGTGAGGAAGATTGTGAAGTGCCGTGGAGAACTTGTCGATCGCACAAAGAAGAAGAACGAGTTATACGCCACACGAAGAGCAAGTCGAGGTTGTGAACTGGTTCGACGAAGATGTAAAAGAGATCAAGATAGAGCAGGTCTTGAGAATAAAGGTCAAGGAAAGATTGGTTCAGATGCTACGAGACTATATTGAGGTTTTGCTTGGTCATATGAAGACATGGTTGGACATTGATATTGTAGTACACGATGCCAACAAAAGAAGGTTTTCTCCCTAAAGCGTAGGTCTGCCGACGCCCCGACATGGCGAGAAAATCAAAGCCAAGTCATGAAGCGCTCAACGCCGGTTTCTTAGTCACTCTTATCCTCAAAGGTTGCAAATGTGGTACCCGTACTCCAAGAAGGATGGCAAAGTACGAATGTGTGTGGATTACGTAGATCCGAACAAAGCGAGTCCGAAGACGATTTCCACTTCCTCATATTGATGTTCTTGTTGACAACACCGCCAAAGATAAGGTTTTCTCCTTCATGGATGGTTTCTCCGTTACAATCGATCAAAATGGCTCCCAAGACATGGAGAAGACTACTTTTGTTACAGTGGGGAACTACAAGGTTATGCCGCTCGACTAAAGAACGCTGGTGCCACTTATCGCATATGGTGACATTATTTCATGACATGATCCATCACGAGATAGAGGTCTACGCCGATTTACATGATAGCTCGATCACGATCAAGAAGAACATCTTGGTCATTTGCAGAAATTGTTTGATAGGTTGAAGAAGTACAGATTGAGACTGAATCCCAACAAGTGCACCTTTGGAGTCAGATCCGGAAAACTCTTAGGGTTTGTTGTCAGTAATAAAGGTATTGAGGTTGACCCCGCCAAGGTCAAAGCTATTCAAGAGATGCTAGCGCCCCGCACAGAGAAAGAGGTCAGAGGTTTCTTGGGCCGATTAAACTACATTGCCAGATTCATTGCACACTTAACTGCTACTTGTGAGCCAATCTTCAAGTTACTTATGAAAGATCAAGTAGTAGAATGGAACGACGACGCCGATCGCTTTGACAAAATCAAGGAGTACCCGTAATCCTCCTATCCCGATGCCGCCCAAGGAAGACCTCTTATCATGTACTTGATGCTAGAGAATTCAATGGGTGTGTGTGGGGCAACATGACGAGTCTGGTCGAAAAGAGCACGCAATATACTACCTTAGCAAAAGTTTACCGATCGTGAAACAAGATGCTCACAATGAGAAAACTTGCAACGCTTGGTCATCAGCACCGACTAAGACAAGATATGTTGACTCACACTACTTTGTTGATTTCCAAGATGGATCCGATAAAATACATATTTGAGAAACCAGCTCTCCGAAGAATAGCAAGATGGCAAATGATCCCGACCGAGTATGACATCCAAAGACACTTCGTAAAGCGATCAAAGGAAGTGTAGTAGCCGATCATTTGCTCATCAATCGTAGATGACTATCGCCTATGCTCAATTTCCGCATAAGATGTTTTACTAGTTACAGATTACAAGAACCAGCCCTGACGAAGGACCCGAACAAGGATCCCGATGGACCATGGTCTTGATGGAGCCTCAAACGCACTTGGCAATGGCATTGGCGCCATTATCACATCCCCACAAAGGACACACGCCTTTCACCGCCAGATTATGTTTCACTGCACTAACAACATGGCCGAATATAAAGCTGCATCATGGGTATCAAAGTCGCTATTGACTTAAGAATCAAGTTCTTGCAAGTGTATGGAGACTCACTGGTGATCACCGATTAGGGCTAATAGGATACGAAGCATCCGAATCTCATTCCATCGAGAGCATGTTCGAGTTTGATCCCTTACTCAAGAGATTACTTTCAATCATATTCCACGAGAAGAGAATCGCCATGCACGATTGGCTACTATGTCGCCTATGTTCAAGGTTAGATGGGACAACGAGGCTCCCCTGATCATGAAGTTCGAACCAAAGATATTTTTATGAGCTCGACGAGAAGAGAAACCGTGGTATTATGACGTGAAGAAATATCTTGAGACTCGTGAATATCCCGCAGGAGCATCCGTTAATGATAAGAAGTTCATGAGAAGATTTGCATCCAAATTCTTCCTCAAAGAACGGCATCTTATACAAGCGCAACCACGACTTGTGCTATCTACTGTAGACCAAAACAAAGAATGCGTATCATGGAAGAGTTTCACGGCGCATTCGTACCCACTCCAAAGGGACACACCATGGCTAAGAAGATTCCGAGAACAGTTACTATTGGTCCACCATGGAAGTCGATTGTCACCGCCACGCCGATCTTGTCACAAATGCCGATTTATGCGACAAATTGCACGCATTCTCCCAGACATCCGAATGTTTTAACTTCTCCTTGGCCTTTTGCAATGTGGGGCATTGACATGATCGGAGAAATTAAACCCACGGCTTCCAATGGACATCGCTTCATCCTTGTGGCAATCGATTACTTTACCAAATGGGTAGAAGCGTCTCGATCCGCTACTAAGAATGTGTGGCTCGATTCATCAAGCATAATCTTATCTGTCGATATGGCATTCCTGAAAGAATTATCACAGATAACGGTTCTAATCTCAACAACAAAATGATCACTGAACTCTGCACGCAGTTCAAGATCAAGCATCACAACTCTTCTCCTTATCGGCCTAAGATGAATGGCGCAGTGGAAGCCGCCAACAAAAACATTAAGAAGATTATACAGAAGATGACTGTGACTTACAAGGATTGGCATGAGATGTTACCATTTGCTCTTCATGGTTATCGCACCACAAAGACAAACATCCAGTGGGCAACCCTTCTCTCGTGATACTATGGAAGTCGCCTTACCCATCGAGGTTCGATACCTTCAACCGTAGTCCTCAGAGGAGTTAGGCGAAGATGATGGGTCCGCACCGCTTGACCAAATTAACTTGATTGATGAGAACGACTCACGCCCATCCGCCATGGATGATCTATCAAGCGAATGATCGAGCATTTAACAAGAAGGTCAAGCACCGAGTCTACCAAGTCGGTGATCTAGTAGTCAAGCGCATCATTCTTCCACAAGGTGATCCCAGGGCAAATGGACTCCCACCTATGAGGGACCCGTTAGTGTTTTAAGTTGGCATCAATTTTGGTAAAACTAGGCTTTAGAAATGTCTTGATAGATGTCATGACATTCGAGATTGAAGATAAATCCCATCGACAAGGATGGTAAAAGTACTGTGGAAGCTAAAGTCAGGCCGGAAATTTGAAATACCGATGTCATAATGTATGTTATGACATTCAGGTGACATTCTCGCTCATAATCGCTTTTCCGAGATTTTCGTGAAGTTTGTTGAGCATTTTATTTATGTTTTTCTCGTTATTAGAAAGTATGCTCACGGCTAGGTTAATCTTAATTAAACCTAAATTGGTTGTTGAACAAACCATGTTTTTAGGAGAGAATTAAGTAAACCCTAGCTATCTTTATGGAAGCCCAAAATCAAGATTCAGATCGCTTCTATATAAAGAAATCAACCTTACTCTAAAGCCACGCCCGATTCCATTGAAGACATTGAAGGCTTTTGTTCAGGTAATCGCTAAGGTTAGTAGTTGGTATTTGTAATTCTAGTTTCTTCATGAGCCAAGCAACTATCAATTGATAAGTGCATTGACTAGGATTTGTTGTAAGGGTAGTTTATCACCAAAGCTTTAAAGCACGAGTGTTTGTCTCTTGATTGAAGCTTTGAAGCAAGATCAAGATATTTTATTGAAGTGTGTCTTCACAATTCAATTAGTCAATAGGTTGATATCATCGCGGTGATCGAGGGGAGTGAGTAGGAACTCGATCTAAGTAGGACTTAGGTTCAAGTGTCATTGGGTAGGGATTATGAGGAGTTGTAAACGGGAGTTTAACTCGAATTGATACTACTAATAGTGAATTTCTCCCGGCTTGGTAGCCTCCGCACGTAGGTTTGTTAGAACCGAACTGGGTGAACAACTTATTGTGTTATTTATCGCTTCTATATTTACCGTGGTGAATTGTCAGCAAAGGTCGACATCGTGTCATAACATTCTCTCGTGACATCAAGTATCTGCCGTAAATTTCAATTGGCATCGAAAGGTGCACCCCGCTTGCTATTTCGTGAGATCTAGGATAATAGTTTTCGCATAATGGATAAAGAAGCAGATTGGAGGTAGACCACCTATTTTGGATGGGTCTAATTATGAGTACTGGAAGCCTGTGATGGTTGCCTTCTTAAGATCGGATATCAAGGCTTGAGAGTCACGATAAAGGATGGAAACATCCAACCAAGGTTGAGAAAGATGGGACTACCGCCTTGAAACCCGAGGAAGAATGGAGCAAAGAGGAAGAGGAGCTTGCCTGGGAATTCTAAAGATCAATGCTTTATTTAATGGTATTGATGTAAACATCTTCGATTAGTTCATCAATGTGAACTGCCAAGGATGTTTGGGACACCCTCAAAACCACTCATGAGGGAACATCCAAGGTGAAGATGTCAAGACTTCAGATGCTCACTACCAAATTTGAGAATTGAAGATGAAGGAAGATGAGACTATTCATGAGTTTCACATGAATGTTTTGAGATTGCCAATGCCTCGAGCTCTTGGTGAAAGATGTCGAGGAGAAGCTAGTGAGGAAAATTTCGATCCTTGCCTAAAAGATTTGCAATGAAAGTAACGCATAGAGGAGGCACAGACATCAGAACCTCGAAAGTTGAAGAGCTTATTGGATCTCTTATGACTTTTGAGATGGGAATCAAGAAACTGCTGACAGTGAAGAACAAAGCATAGCACTTGTATCCAATACTGAAGAAGGATGCAAGGTGGAAGATGAGGAGAAGATATCTGAAGCTATAGCTATGCTTAGAAGACAGTTCAACAAACTCATCAAGAGGATTGATCCAAAGTCAAGGTCAAATGTCAAGGACATTTCATCTGACATCAACAGATCTTATGACTCCAGCAGAAGATCCAGGTCAGAAGAAAAAGGAAGTCAAAGCAGAGGAGTCCAATGTCATGAATGTGAAGGATATGGACACATTAAAGCTGAATGTCCCACCTTTCTTAAGAAACAAAAGAAAGGAATGGCTGTTACTTGGTCTGATTCAGGAAGTGAATCTGAGGAAGAAGCAGCTAATCTTGTCACTGCATCTTCTGGAAGTTGTAATTCAGATAATAACTCTAGTGATGAGGAAGTGACTTTGAAGAACTTGTCGATACTTACAAGAAACCGTATCGGTGGTGAAGTATGTCACCGAATGAAAATGTAAAAGTCGATTGAGAAGTCGGAGGCAAATGTGAAGTCGAAGCGAAAAGAAGGAGAATACAAACACTATAAGACATCTCAACAAAGGAAATTACAGTTAAATTCCAAGCTTGATCGATGACTAAATCAAAATGCCGACCTCGAATGTAAAAATTGAAGAAATTCTTCACTTGGGCAAATGTCGGAAACAAGCATGGTCTAGGATATGTAGCAAAGGAACCCGTTAGTGACAAGAAAAGAAGAGGCCTAGGAAATCAAAGTCAAGGCGATGTCACAACATTGGAATCAACATCGATCGAGAAACATGAAGAAGAAGTTTCAAAGATGGAGATGTCATCATTGTGGAAGGTTTGGACACATAAACCCTTCGTTATAGGCTACATGGATACCCTAATCGACTCCCTATGTTGTTAAAACATCAAAGTACCATACACTCAAAAGTGGAAGAAGAGGATCAAGCAATGATTGCTCACACTTCTCTTAGAGTGTCCGCCAAGGAAGATTGGTACTTTGACAAGGTGTTCTAAGCATATGACCGAATAAAAACCATCGAATAATGTCAAACCTCATTCCACCAGCTTTGTTACCTTTGGAGATGGAGCTAAAGGAGAAATCAAAGGTGTTGGAAACTTAGACCGCCTGAGTTCCAAATCTAAGTGGAGTGTCGGTAAAAGGCTTGACCGCTAACCTCATAAGCATAAGTCACTATGTGATATGGGATTCAAAGTTAACTTCACTAGATCCGAATGTCTTGTAATCAATGATCAACAAGAAGTAGTTATGAGAGGAATCGATCAAAAGACAACCGTTACATGTGGAATCGAGAACACCATCCTCTCATCTCATGTTCCATGCATAAAGATGAAAAGGAGGTCAAGTTGTGGCACCAAAAACTAGGACATCTACATCTCGAGGAATGAAAAGATCATCTCAATGGAGGCTGTCGAGGGATACCAAGACTTCACATTGATGAAGGAAGGGTGTGGTGAGTGCCAGTTGGAAAGCAAACCGTAATGTCACACCCAATGTCTAGACATCGCACCACATCTAAAGTAATCGGAGCCGCCGCACATGGACTTGATGGGGCCTATGCAGTTGAAAGCCTTGGTGGAAAAAGATATGCCTATGTTGTTGGATGACTTCTCCAGATTACCGGATAAACTTCATCAAAGAAAATCAAGTGTTTGATGTCTTAAGGAGTTGTGCAAAAGAATTCAGAGAGAAGGAAAGTCGTATTGTCGTAATAAGAAGTGACCATGGAAAAGAATTTGAGAATAGCAAGTTTGATGAATTTCTCCTCTAAGGATCAACCATGAGTTCTCTTCTCCTATAACACCACAACAAAATGGGTTGTGGAAAGAAAGAATAGGACTATACAGAATCAGAGCAATGATTCATGCTAAGAAACTTCCTATTCATTTTGGGTCAAGCTATGAATACAAATTTTTATGTTCACAACAGGTTACCTTAAGAAAGGAACTGCTCCACCTGTATGAGCTATGGAAAGGAAGAAAACCAACGGAAATACTTTCATGTGTTTGGGAGCAAATGCTATATTCTACAGATCGTGATCAAAGGAGAAAATGGATTCTAAGAGTGATGAAGGCATTTTTCCGGATACTCCACAAACAATGAGCATATAGGTATTCAACTCCGTAACCCAGTTATGATGGAGTCTATTAATGTCATTGTTGATGATCATTATCGGAGCACAATGTCCCATATGATGTTGAGACATGGTTTGAGACATCACCTCAAGTATCCGATAAGGAAAATGTTCCTACTCCTACTTCACCTAAATCAACCCGAGGAAGCAAACAAAGATCCCTCAATCAGATTCAAAGATCATCCAAAGGATCTCATCATTGAGACCCAACCAAAGGTGTTGTTACAAGATCCGAGAAACTGCTTCAAACTCCCCGCTCGGTCAAAATAGAGCCAAAGAGTGTCAAAGAAGCTCTATGTGATGAATTTTGATTGAGCAATGCAAGAGGAGTTGAACCTCAAGCAACATGAAGTATGGGAATTAGTTCCTAGACCGTAGGAACCAACATCATTGGCACTAAGTGGATCTACAAGAACAAGTCCGATGCGTATGGACCACCAGAATAAAGCAAGACTTGTTGCTGTGGTTACACTCAAGTGGAGGGAATTGACTTTGATGAGACCTTTGCACCAAAGGGCTAGATCGAATCAATCAGCTTCTACTAGAGTTGCCGCATTCCAAATTCAAATTATTTCAGATGGATGTGAAAAGTGCCTTCCTAAATGGCTACTTAAATGAGGAAGTATATGTAGAATGCCTAAGGGATTTGTGGATCCAAGTTTTCCTAAACATGTCTACAGATTAAGGAAAGCCCTATATGGTCTAAAACAAGCCCCTAGGGCCCGGTATGAAAGGTGACCAAGTTTCATGCATAAAGGATACAGAAAGGAGGATTGATAAAACTCTTTGTCAAGAATGAAGGTGGAAAGGTTATGGTGGCTCAAATCTATGTTGATGACATAGTATTTGGAGGAATGTCGAGACAATGGTGAACCAATTTGCCAATCAAATGCAAGCGAGTTTGAAATGAGTCTCATGGGAGAGTTAACTTACTTCCTTGCAAGTCACATGATGGAAGATTCAACATTTCTTTCACAAAGCAAGTATGCAAGGAATATTGTCAAGAAGTTTGGAATGGAGAATGCCACCATAAAAGGACTCGCTCCTACACATTTGAAGTTGACCAAGGATGCAAGTGGAGAAAAGGTTGATCAAAGTTTATATAGAAGCATGATAGGGAGCTTGTTGTACCTAAACCAAAGCAGACTGTACATCGCTTATGCAATGGGGTATGTGCAAGATATCGTCGAGCCTAAAGTAAGTCACATTAACCAAGTGAAAAGAATCCTCAAATATGTGTGTGGAACTTGCAATTATGGTATCCTATATTCCCATGGATGTGAACCACCGTCTCGATACCGTGATGCCGATCGGCCGAGTGCCGATGACAGAAAAGTACCGAGGATGCTTCTTGGGAAACAATCTTGTTTCTTGGTTTAGCAAGAAGCAAAACTATGTGTCCCTATCCACCAAGTCAATACATAGTACCGGTAGCGCTTGTTCTCAAATGGTCCGATGAAGCATATGTCATCGAGTACAATGTCACACAGATGTCATGACATTGTAATCGTGACAACTGAAAAGCTATTAATATATCAAAAATCCTATACAACAAGAGGACTAAGCACATAGACATCGACATCACTTCATCGAGAACTTGTGGAGGAGAAGGTGATTAAATTAGATCATGTAGTCACGTAACTTCAACCGGCCGACATTTTACCAAGGCTCTTGATGCTAGTCAATTTGAAAACTTAAGGAGCAAACGGCATTTGTCAAGATGAGGAATTGTAGCAATTAAGATTGCCTCCAAGAAAGGGAAGAGACCATTTATTAATTATAAGTGGGTCATTGATTATTTGCCTCCTATTTTTATAGGGTTCAAGAATGTGAAAAGACCTCCATATAATAGCATTTTCATTTGAAAGTATCATATCTTCTCCATCCAATGATACTCTCAATCGCTTTGTCACTCTTGGTCTCGATTCTCAACCTTCCCAGAAATATGTCTTCCTCATCCTCCTCGATTCTCGACTGCTCATCTCCCACCATGGTCGAGATTAGGCATTTGTCAAGCCATGAATATTGAACCCGTGAAGGTCTCCTCATGCTCAATGGCAACCGATTCCGTAATCAAGATGCACGTAGGATCAAGGTTCATCACGCTCACCGTAAGACTATCGCCTTCCTCCCTTGAGATAAGAAATAGGGAAGGTACCAAGTATGTAGAGGAAGCCATTGCTAGGATAGTCACCGTAATCCTAGATGAACATCACTGCTCCTCGGAATTTCGCCCCTTAATCAAAGACCGCTAGCCCTAGTTTAGCAGATGATCCGATGTCACAAAGAATGTCATGACATCCGATGATCACGCCTGTGCAACTCATGTGAACCCCGATTCTTCCGATTTCACAAAGCAAAGGGAGGTATTCCTCAAGTCGAGCAATAACTGTAACCGAACTTCCTCAAAGAAGTATAGAGCAAAATTTGCTGGTTGTTCAAAATGCAAAAGGACACCAATGGTCAAGAAAAGGAAAGCTCCTGAACCTGCAAAGCCTGAACAAGCTTCTGATAAGGCAGATGATGCTGATGCTGCTGACAAATAAGATGCCTCTTCAGCAGAGGAGAGCAACTAATTCAGTTGTTGTGTTGCTTTCCTTGTTTTGTATTCTGTCTATTTCCCTGTTGCTGTTATTTGTAGTCTGTTCTGGTTTGTGTCCATTTGTTCTTCCTTTTGGATGATCAAACATTGTCCCGACCGTGATGTATCCTCGTTATACTTGGCGGTACTAAATTACTTGCGGTATATTTCTCTTGTTGTTGACACTTTAAACAGCCGGGAGCTTGAAGTGTTTTGCCTTGGCCCTTTATGGCTAAAAAGGGGAGAAGAAACATCGTGGGAAGTATTAATGTTTGGGAAATTGTATGGGGAATTGTATGACCTTGTTTGTGGGCAATTGTATTTGGGACAACTATGGGAGAATGTTGGGACATGTGTATGGGTAGAATTTATCTTCTTAGTTCTAGGTACTTAAAGCTTAGGAAAGTTTAGGAAACTCGTAACTAGGTAATAGTCTTCACTTTGACTGATAGGTCTAGTAGTTTTAGCCAAAACGCCAAAGGGGAGTTTGTTAGTGTTTTAAGTTGGCATCAATTTTGGTAAAACTAGGCTTTAGAAATGTCTTGATAGATGTCATGACATTCGAGATTGAAGATAAATCCCATCGACAAGGATGGTAAAAGTACATGTAATGAAGTTAAAGTCAGGCCGGAAATTCTCAGAAATATCCGATGTCATAATGTATGTTATGACATTCAAGCAGACATTCTGCTCAATCGCTTTTTCCCGAGATTTTTCGTGAAGTTTGTTGAGCATTTTATTTATGTTTTTCGTTATTAGAAAGTGTTTCACGTGGCTGCTAGGTTAATCTTAATTAAACCTAAATTGGTTGTTGAACAAACCATGTTTTTAGGAGAGAATTAAGTAAACCCTAGCTATCTTTATGGAAGCCCAAAACCAAGATTCGGATCGCTTCTATATAAAGAAATCAACCCTTACTCTAAAGCCACGCCCGATTCCATTGAAGACATTGAAGGCTTTTGTTTGTGTAACGTTAAGGTTAGTAATTGGTATTGTGTAATTTAGTTTCTCAGGAGCCAAGCAACTATCAATTGATAAGTGCATTGACTAGGATTTGTTGTAAGGGTAGTTTATCACCAAAGCTTTAAAGCACGAGTGTTTGTCTCTTGATTGAAGCTTTGAAGCAAGATCAAGATATTTTATTGAAGTGTGTCTTCACAATTCAATTAGTCAATAGGTTGATATCATCAGGTGATTGAGGGGAGTGAGTAGGAACTCGATCTAAGTAGGACTTAGGTTGAAGTGTCATTGGGTAGGGATTAAGTGAGGAGTTGTAAACGAGCGAGTTTAACTCTCAATTGATACTACTAATAGTGAATTTCTCCCCGCTTGGTAGCCTCCACGTAGGTTTGTTAGAACCGAACCGGTGAACAACTTATTGTGTTATTTATCGCTTTCTATATTTATCGGTGAATTGTCAAAGCAGGTCGACATCGGTCATAACATTCTCGTGACATCAAGTATCTCACGCCGTAAATTTCGTGACTGCTTGTAGTCAAGATAGTATTTTCCGTGGAGCTATGATACTTAGCACCATGGATGGTGAATACTTCCCACACCCGTGAACGCAGATATAGTCAAAAATACTACGATAACGAGACCCGCTAGGTCGATCGACCTAGGCAAAAATAGGGCATCCCGCGAACCAAAAGGGTTCGGGCAAAAGTTAAGGATATATACAAAACATGTACACCCTTAAGTCGAAAACCTAAAAGGCGGTTGGGAAAAAGGGTATCCCGTAGACCGAAACCCGAAAGGGAGGTCTAGGCAAAAGTTAGATTTAAGCGCATTTACTATGTCTCTTCCGATCACCGCCTGACTACTATCAAGATTCAAGATTCAAATGGCGAAGATCAATTCACTCACTTTCTATCGACAAAGAAAGAGATGAGATAGTTGAAATATATGAGTACTAGCATAGTGGAACCTAACGAGATTGTTTCCGTGATAGCTTTTACCTTTCTTGTATACAAACCACTTGGCCATACGCCACATTTCAAATGAATACAAATTTTCTTTACATATTTCACTATTGTCGCTTGCAATAAGTCCAACGTTTGCTTTGAATGATTATATGCATTTGACAATAAGAATCTCTTCACAAACATGCGAAAAGTGGACATACCAAAAGTAATTACTACTGTGCTCTAGGAATCGAGATGACGACGAAAGTCACCAAGCATTTCACAGTAGCAGATCTCCACAAAGAGTGTCGCCACCACAAGTCTTCCCAATGAGTATACTTAGTCCCCGAACAATGATTCCGCCAACCGAGCAATGTCGCATCGCCCAAGCAAGAACACTTCATTCCCATCCGAGGTATTTATCATCGCAATATCTCCCAACAATTCTTTTCTCCAGGGTATCCGGACTTGAAACTTGGTCGATAGTGCACGGAGAAAATTTACATCTTCTATTCCCCGGTCGAGATTCCAACGGGCCCAAACCCGCCTCCCAAAGAACCATCAAACGCCTCCAAACAGCCTCTACATCTGTAATCCCCAATAGATCGCCTCCCGATTCTCCTCAAGCAGGTCTATATATGAGATCTCCGACAACGAGCTCCTGCTCTACCCTCCTCAACAATATCTAGGCCCAAGACTTGGTCAACATCGCATCGGAGGAATCCAGATATCTTTCTCTTTCAAAAGCGGGTTCTCACCCACCAATTCCCAAGCGTAAGTCGAATCTTCAAACAGTAACATCCGATCTTCTTCAAGATGGATATGTTTTGAAATATCACAACACTCGCATTCATACATTTCATAAAACACAATATATACGATATGTCATTCATACAATCATGCATCATACTTTGCATAAAGCTAACAAATATTCTATCAAAGTTTCTCTTGTTTTCTCCAAAGCAGTGAAAGTCATTTCCGACGCAAACAGTCCAGGATTAAGCCCGAATCGACGGAAAACTATCTCGAAGACCGCCTTGGTTGTCCTCCGACAACAGTCCAGATTAAGCCCCAATCGACGGAAAACTATCTAAAAGACCGCCTTGGTTGTCCTCCGACGATCGGTCCAGATTAAGCCCCGAATCGACGGAAAATTATCCGAAGACCGCCGTTATCCTCCGATAACAGCAATGGATCGACACCGATGCACAACAGGAAGCTATCCACATTCTTGCCAACTACTATTTCGTAGTAATCAACACGAAGATTTATTCTCGATTCCTTATTATCAATAAAGAACTACGAGTTCGACGACTGGCTTGTTCTGGATGGCATCTTAAGCCCATCTCCGACTACTTGTCAACATTTCTTCACTTTTAGAATGCGCATATATGGTTAAAAATCAATGCAAACCAATAACTACATTCAAAATGAACACGAAGTCTAGCATACGACTTCCTCCAGATGGCATCTTAAGCCCATCTCCCCTCCTTTCTAGGAACGTCCGCAGAGCCTAGCATATGGCTCACTTTCCAGCAATCCTCCTGATATCGAGTCTAACGTACGACTCATTCCCCAGCTTCTCCAAATGGCATCTGTAAGCCCATTCCCGCAACACCACCGATCATGAGTGCAAATTTTCGTGTACTGAGTGTTCAATCATCTTCACCTCCAAAGCCACGATGACAAGCATGTCAATCTAACCTTCCGATACAAGAAGATTGAACAGGGGCAGCTGTCATACCCCAAAATTTTCCCTCCATCTACTCAAGAAGCTTCATACATCCCTACTCAAGGATTCCTCAAGAGTTGATCAGACAAACTCTCTCCTAGACAATCAACCCAAACTAGGGTTTGGTATCCCACAAGTCAAGATGAACTTCCAACATCTCCCATGGTCTTCATGCCTCCTCATATGCTTCAAATATTCTCCATGTCAAGTTTCAAGCCTCACAAGTCAAGTTTCCTATAATTGCTCGATGGTCGAAAATCACTTGACACAAAAGTCAACTGTGGTCAACATACAGTCAAACTTCATAATTTTTGGTCAACATCCTCATTTTGAAGTTATATTCATCATTTGATCAAGGGTTGATCATGATTCATCCAAAAAACTCAAGATTTGCTCAAAAGTCAAACTTTCTAAATTAGGGTTTCTAGGTGAAAAGTCAACTGAACTTTGACTGATCATAACCTTCTCATAATTTCTCAGAAATTTTCCCACCAAAGCTCATTTTGAAGGAAATTCAATTCTCTACAACTTCATGTCTCACAAGAATGTCCAAAAAATGCTTCATTTGAGAGGTATAGCTCAAAACATTACAGGTCATTTTCAAAGTCAACAAAAAGTCAACTTTTTGTTTTGAAGATATATTGAGCATGGAAACTCCAATTGAGATGAGACCAAAAAGGTTGGTTAGAGGACTCTTATAGCTTTCCAAAAAGTCCAAGAACACCCAAAAATGTGGAAAATTGAGCAAGATACACCATTCACAAGTTGGGCAATTTTGAAAGAATGCACAAAGAGAGATACTTCTAAAAATCAAATTTTTTGCAAATGGGCTTGCTTTTTCTTCATCCAAACTTATTCCTCATACAATTAGGAATATCCAAGCCCAATGCCATGAATTTTTGATTTATTTTTCTATTTAATTTTGAATTTATTCATTTAAATACAAATTAAATTTTAAAATAAATTATAAAATCAAAATTAATTGAAAGATTGATTTTATTCCTTCCTTGAGACTCAAGAAACTCACCAAAGTCCAGCAAATTTCGAAATTTGACAAAAATGGCAAGATTGATTGAATTGATTGTTTTGAAAATTTGATTTTATACAAAAATCAAATTTTGATTATCATTGAATGGTGATTGATTCTTGCCAAAAACTGTCTCAAATCCATCCAATATAAATACTTGATGCATACCAATCAAAAGAAAAACGAAAAAATTGCCTCAAGAAACCCTAACCTAGAGCCAAAACCGTGTTCTTCAAGCTACTAGCAACCCTTGTTCCAGCTCGCTTCAATTGATTTTGAGGATCCAAACACGTTCCTTGATACCCCAGGAGTGATTCCAGACTTTTACATTGTCAAAAAGCATCAAGAATCACGAAATCCGAATTTGGTTTGTTCTTGAAATTTCAAAATTCGAATTCCTTCATTCATGCATTATTAACTCGATTTGTTGTTGTTTTTGTGTTTAGTGATGTAATTGCAAGCTCTCTGGGCAAGCCAATTGAATTTCCATTGCCTGAATCGTGTTACACCATGATTAGGGTTTCGTGAACTAATTAGGGTTTCCTTAAATGAAAAATTGGACAATAAGACCTATACCATTGAGTTCGGATGACCCGAGGAATCGAACCATGGTCTTAGATATTATTTATATTATGTATGTCGTGTTTTGAATTTGTAGTGACTTAGCATCGAGCCATGGCCGACCGGATTTTCAAATATTTAAACGAAGAAGACGAAGTCTCCGCGTGATGAGGCAAGTCGAAGCGATGCGGTGAAAGACCACTCACTTGCTTTCAAACACAAACGCACACATGGCGCAGCGGTAAAGGCTCTCACTGTTTCCAGATGCCCTCAAGGGTCACGGGTTCGAATCCATCCAGGGCCAGTTTTGTTTCTTTTCTCAGCTTTGCATATTTTTCTATATTTTCATATTTTTTAATATTTGCATTATATTTTAATTAATTTCCACATTTTATTTATGCACTAAAAAATTATCAAAAATATTTATTCTTTTTACATTACTTTCCAAAAATCTTTATTTAATTTAATAAATTAAAAACACATTTTTGCATGCATATTTATTTTTTATTTATAATTTTGCATTTAAATCATTGTAAATTCATTTTAAATTATTAAATTGCATCTAAAAAATCCCAAAAAATTATTTTAGCATGTTTGCATTATTTCCATCATGTCATATTTTTTCCAATTAAAAGTTTGCATTTTTTTCTAACATTTTCTCTTATTTCGATTTCATCATATTTTCCGATTTCTCGCTCGCTTCACAGGTTAATCCGATTCAGACGATTCTTCCGTTTTCATTCTATTTTTCAATAATGTAATTGTATACGAGATGTAATAGTTTAATTTAGGATTTTACTTTCCGCATTTTAAATTATGTATCTGCCCCAAAGCCTTGTAATAGCGTAGGATTTACTTTCCGCATTTTACATTCCGCATTTTACTTTCCGCACCCTATCAATTGCTAGTAACTAGGCGTGTATGGTGTCATAACCCAAAATTTGCCCTCCATCTATTCAAGAGATTTCATACATCTATGCTCAAGGATTCCTCAAGAGTTGATCAGACAAACTCTCTCCTAGACAATCAACCCAAGCTAGGGTTTGGTATCTCTCAAGTCAAGATGGATTTCCAACATCATAAATGGCCTTCATGCCTCCTCATATGCTTCAAAGATTCTCCATGTCAAGTTTCAAGCCTCACAAGTCAAGTTTCGCATAATTGCTCGATGGTTGAAAATCAGTGTGTTGGACAAAAGTCAACTGTGGTCAACATACACAAAACTTCGATTTTTGGTCAACATCCTCATTTTGAAGTACATTCATCATTTGATCAAGGGTTGATCATGATTCATCAAGAAAACTCAAGATTTGCTCAAAAGTCAAACTTTCTAAATTAGGGTTTCTAGATGAAAAGTCAATCGAACTTTGACTGATCATAACTTTCTCATACTTTCTCGTAAATTTTTCCACCACCTCTTGTTTTGAAGGAAATTCAATTCTCTACAACTTCATGTCTCACAAGAATGTCCAAAAATGCTTCATTTGAGAGGTATAGCTCAAAACATTACAGTGTCATTTTCAAAGTCAACAAAAGTCAACTTTTGTTTTGAAGATATTTTGAGCATGGTAACTCCAATTGAGATGAGACCAAAGACATTGTTTAGAGGACTCTTAGAGCTTTCCAAAAGTCCAAGAACACTCAAAATGTGGAAAATTGAGCAAGATACACTACAAGTTGGGGAATTTTGGACAATTGCATAAAAGGACATTTTGGTCAAATTGCAAAATTTTCCAAATGGGCCTATAATCTTTTGATCCAAACTTGTTCATGACAATATTTTTGACCCATAAATGTTGCCATGGCAATTTTCTATTTTATTGATTTTATTTTGAATTTTAGAATATTTAATTCAAAATTAAATTATATAAAATAAGAAAATCATATTTTTCCAAAAGGTTGATTTTATATGTTCCTTGAAGTCCAAGATAGCCCAATATACTTGCCAAATTCGTGCTTGATCTTGCATTGAAGGAGAAATCAAATTTTTTCAAGAAAATTGATTTTATTTGAAAAATATTGAATGCTCCAAATCAAATCTTTTCCATTCCTTTTTTCCTCTCCAATCCTCTCTATAAATACTCAGCATTGTGTACAAGCATGAGGAGGAAACCCTAACCTAAAAACAAACCCAAACTCTTGCAAAAATTTTCTCAATTCTTGAAAATTCGAATTTTATTCTCCAGCCTTTCTCAACCTCTTCCAGCCATCCAAACGTGCTCAGGGGGTAAGTATGAGTAAGACTACATCATTGGTATTGATTAAAACAAGCTAAATCGTGCCATACACATTCATACATATTTGAATTTTTCTTGAAATTGCATTTTGTTATTCTGCTTTAATCGCTTCTAATGGTTTGAATGTGTTCATGAGGTTATACTTGACTAATCTGGGCCATCGTTTGAGAGGTTGAACGTGAGAATCGCGATTTGCCATTATTAGGGCTTTTGGAACTGTTTCGTTCGAACCGGTTGATACAGCCTTTTCAGGCGAAACTAGCACCACCATCGTGTTCGCAGCCCTCGATTTAGGGGGGTAGGGTATCCTTTTGCTCTTTAAATTTCGTGTTTTGCAGGTTTGATCATCGTGGCTATCGGAGAAGACGACCGAGCTAGGGCCCGCCGTTGAATGTGTTGACCGCGAGGAAGTGGCGTGGCGTAAGAACGCTCCGATTCGCCATTCATAAGTCAAAGGACCCCACCACTGACCGTGTTTTTGACCTCCAAGTCGCGACGCTGTGCACTTCGATCCCATCGCCATTCCATAACACCGATGACATATGGCGTGGTTAAGTCGCTCCTGTTCCAAGATACTCACATGTCCCCTGTTCGATCCTTCCCAGCGCCGGTTTTACCTTTTCTTTTCACAAACTCAAACTTTTCACTATTTTTCATATTTTCTTTTATTTAATATTTTCCATTTATTTTAATTTCTTTACACATTTTATTTCTGCATTAAAAAATCATCAAAAACATTTTTTCTTTTTACATTATTTTCATAAAATGTTTATTTAATTTAATAAATTAAAAATATAATTTTGCATGCATATTTATTTTTATTCATAATTTTGCATTTAATTCACTTTTAATTGCATTTTAATTATTAAATCTTTTCCAAAAAATCCCAAAAAATTATTTTAATTTATTTATCTTATTTCCAGCCTATGTTAATTTTCTCATATTAAAATTTGCATTTTTTCTAACATTTCATCTTGTTTCGTTTTCATCGTATTTTCCGATCTCTTATTCTTTCACAAGTTGTCCGATTCGGACGCTTTTTATCATTCTATTTTTTCCAATAATGTAATTGTTCATGGGTTGTAATAGCTTAATCTAGGACTTTATTTTCCGCATTTTAAATTATGTATCCCCCAAAGCCATGTAATATCGTAGGATTTACCTTTCCGCACCTTTACATTCCGCATTTTACTTTCCGCACCTTATCAATTGCTAGTAATTAGGCGTATGGCAAGATAATAATTGGACATAGCTCACACTAATCTTCAAGATAATATATTCTGAATTTGACACACTTTCTTTCACACACGCACCCCTTAGGTAATTCTCTCGCCTTCGATTTCAAATGGTCATGTCCTCGAACGTAGAGGTATTCTAGCACCGCTGTTTCCAAACAAATCATCATAGTCCCTTCGATACAAAGATCATAAGACCCACGATGTCGCTCCGAATACATGATCTTGACCTCGATTGTCGCCACGAAAATGATGATAGTCCTTCGAATGTGCTAGGATACTTCCTACAAGTTGCTTTCTATGACCATCCGATGTCCCTTCGAATGTCCCGCTTACATCCAACGAATGGAGCTACCTACTAACTAATGGTATGGCTAGCTATTCTAAAGGAACGAGAAGTAAAAACGACCAATTCGAGTGGGTAATAAGTCTTTAGTTGCTTGCTCTATCAAATACTTTTCACACCACACACTCTTTTCAAAGTTCAATTCTTTCCAAAACAAAACATTTCCGAACACTTTGTATACACTCCTACATGAGTCATTACAAAGTCAAAGCGAAATGCCTTTTCAAAACATTTTTGTTAAACACACGTAAAGCAAAAAAGTGATCTAGAGCAACTAAGAGCCCGTAGATAACTACGGATGGAAAGGGTGCTAATACCTTCCCTTTTCATAACCATTCTCCGAACTCGTAATCTAACGAAGGTCTTTTTCTCGTTACTTTTACCTTCCTTAATTGATAAAATAAAAGTCGGTGGCGACTCTTGCTATCCGCACATTTGGATACAAAATCCTACAAAGTCGCTTCACCGACATGTAATCGGCGACTACTGGGAAGACACCCAAAAGAGAGAATTGCCTTAAGGATTTCTAGATAACCTTTACCGCTTTTTGTTTGACTTGTATGCTTTATCTTTAAGGGTTGCTTGGGTATTATATTGTTGAGGGATCCTACACCCGGATCCGGGTTTCCTTTTAGGTAAGTAGCATTAGATCATTGCAACCGCTAGACGATAACTACGCGTCAACATGATGGCTACGTTAGCGTGACACTTTGGTTGTCCCGATACTCTTCATTCCCAAGTTGAAGATAGTATTTGGCTTCTGCGTGGTGTCATCAAGCGCTAACTAAACTTTTAGAACCTTAATTGACCCATCTTGGCCATTAGAAGGTAGTGAGATGGCCGGCTTTGGTGTAGACCGAGGTTGGTTGATACTCGATGCTACGCTCATTGAGATTAGACTTTTGGGACATTTTCGATCGACCACTTGGTCAGATTGAAATAAGCGCCACGAGAAAGATCCGTGATGTGAGATTCCTAGAACCCGTTACTATTATAGGACAGTGATGAACCAACTCAAACTTTTGGTGGGTAATCACCTATACCTCATGCAAGCCTTAAACCTAGGCTCATTGTGTGAATTGTTGTGTGTGCTAAACATGACATCATGACATCATTCGAATTGCATATCATTTCTAACTATTTCAAGGACCTAGGGATTTATCTTTGCTTTGTTTTAGGATTATGGCTTCTAGAAAGACTATCCGAATCAACTTCATGGGTATCCTTCTCAACTCAAAGAATTGGTTTCGTAAATTCCGACCATGCTCACTCATTAAAAGACATGGTTATCTACTTGATTTGGTTATCTCCGTTTTGAAGAAGATATGATGCATGTCCTATTCCAGCTTCTTTGATCCGAAACACCATTGCTTTACATTCCGAGATTATCATTGGTTCCTACCTTGAAGAGTTCTCTAAGCTACTGGGGTACCTATTCTTGACCAAATGCCATTCACCGGTTTAGAAAAGGTTCCTAAGTTCAAGACATTGCATCCGCCTTACACCTTAAGCTCTGACATCGGCCAATTGGGAAACTAGAAGTGGAGTTAAGGGTTTACTTTCCAAGTTCTTAATCAAGAAAGCCCGAGAATTCCTCAAAGTGATGAGTTTCCATGCATTTGAGAACATTGTGGCCTTGCTAATTTATGGTTTGGTTCTATTTCCTAACTCGGATCAATTCATAGATGTCAATGCCATCAAGTTGTTTCTTACCCCAATCCTGCCTACCTTACTTGGAGATATCCTACATTCTCTCCACACTGCACTACTAAGAGACAAGGAACTCTCATGTGTTGTATACCGTTACTTTCCAGGTGGTTTATTTCGCACCTTCCTCCATCAGTTTTGAAGAACGAACAAGGGTTGAGATGGTCTCAAAGATTGATGTCACTCTCTCATTCCGACATCCGTTGGAATCTTTTCTCTCAAAAGGACTTCACATTCATTGAGCGTTGTGGAGAATTCTAATGTACCGCTACTTGGTATAAGGGAGGTATTACTTACAACCCTTCTCTAGCTCTACGCTTGGTTTTGCTCAAGAGATGGTCCACATGATATGCTTCTCCAAGATATTGTGTTCGACTACAACCACGATCTCCGCATTACCGACGAAGGTTTATACATGCTGGGGCATGGTAAAGAAGACCGATACTAAGACTTTGGGGCACCAACTCCATTCCTTGGGAACCTTACCTCAAATGGGTGCGAGCTCGAGCTCAAAACCTCATGATGCCATTCACTGCTTTACCAAGAATTATGGAACCTATAGGTGACGTATCTATGCTGCTCCCATCCCGACATGCCTACCGATTTTGAAGACTTGAAGAGATCCCGATTCAACTTAAAGAAGAGAGGATACCTTGAAGCTCCGCTATGCAAGTGAGAAGAAAGTACTAGAATTGACAAAGCTACTTCACGAGGAGCGAAGCATCAACGCCACATCGGCACCAAGAGGAAGCGCCATGGAGACTTAGAGCTTTAGGATGTTTATGTTTCCTTTTATTGTTTTGAACTACCTTTGTACTTAAAAAGAAAAAAGAATAATAAAAAGAAGTACTAATAAATGTTTGCTCATTGCTTGTTTAACAAATTTAAATCTCTTAGGTCCTTGAAAACATTGCATTGCATTCGCATAAACATCGCATAGCATAGCATAACATTGCATCACGTGTACATTGAGATTGGTTTTCATTTGCTCGCTATTTATTTTAGCGTAAATGGCTCTTGAACAGATCACAAAGAGCTCGTAATGCCCGGCCAAAGAGATGTTACCACCTTGGTCCAAGGCCAAGAAGATTTGAAGAAGCTCATCAACAAGAAGAAGAAGGTTGTTGGTCTCCTCAACATGGGTAGACGGTTCAAAGGGGGTCCAAAAGTGGTCACCGGATCGAGCTCTCAAGGAAGTGTCCATACCGGGGAGTACCAAGGGTGATGAAGGTGATCGTGAGCCAAAGAAAGGAGGAGAGGACCACTGATTATAGCCAACACTGATGAAGATGACAAGTACAAGCAACTCAAGACCGTCTCAATGCTGTGGAAAACTCGAAGATGTCCGGCTGAACTTTGATGATCCGAGTCTTGTTCCCGGTGTTGTGATTCCTCCCAAGTTCAAAGTTCCAACTTTTGCTAAGTATGATGGCATGTCTTGCCCTAAGTCGCATTTGAAGTCCTATATCCGTAAGATCAATCCCAAACCGATGATACAAAGTTGCCCTAAGTCGCATTTCAAGAGAGTTTGTCCAAGACCCGCTGGAATGGTATTATCACCAGAGAATGATCGATCCGCATTTGGAGTGACTTAGCCGATGCTTTCTGCATGTGATGAGTATAATGTTGAATTGACACCCACCGCATGCAACTACAAAGCATGTCTATGGGTCGTGATGAGAAGTTCAAGGAGTATGCTCGTGGAGAGATCTAGCAGAGTTCAACCACCCTTGTCCAATAGGGAGTTGGTTGATATGTTTATGGAACACCGACAGCCCGTTCTTCAATCATCCGATTGGAAATTCTTCATCGGATTCACCGAGTCGATATTGACAGCAGCGATTGAAGCCGGTATCAAGAGGGAAGATTCATGTAGAGACATCTTCGAATGCCGCCAAGAGATCTTTGGTGCTAAGAAAGAAGCTTACTGTGTATGGTCGAAAAGCCGAGCCAAGTCCGATCGTGCTCAACTGTGGGGGCGCTTGTAATCTCCAATCCTACATCAAGACAACCTCACGAGACAACGCAGAACTTAACGCGCCACGAAGACCGCTTACTTAAGATCAACATGCCTTTGTCGCAAGCCTTGCAACACATGTTGAACGCAGAGTGATAACCTTGAGGGATCCTCCTCGAATGTCAACACTTCCTCTCAAGTACAATCCTAATGCTAAGTGTGCTTACCATTCCAATAGCCTGTGGCACGACATCGACAATTGTTGGGCTCAAGAACAAGATTCAAGATATGATTGAAGCTAAGCATTGAATTTGATCCTCCTGCTGAGACTGAATGTGATCAACGCGCCTATGCCTAACCATGACAAGAGTTCCAATGTCACAGTGACGATACTTATGTTTTCAACATAGATGACTGACCATCCCTCCGATGACCGTTAAGAAGAATTTGTTGCCGGTGTCAATCCAGGATGCCCAGAGAACTGTCGTTGGTGCCCATCCGCGCCTGATGGTTGTGCTTGGTTGAGAAGACGTGTTTAGTGTATGATGGACAACCGTGAGATACTATTTCTGAAACCACCTGTGCAGAAGCTGTGTGAAGAAATGTCTAAGTTGAAGATCAACGATGCGAATGAAACTGTATCATCTGTGTGGGATACCTTGGGGCAGCCAAGTGGAAAGTATGATTACATGGTGAAGTACACTGTCCCTGATAGCTACAAGATTCCTATTGAAGATGTTAAGGCGACCGGATGGGGTGACGATTTCCGTAAGACTATGTTGATGTTAACACAATAAGGATTTCCTTCACGATTCTGCGGCCTAGAATGGCACCTCTCATCATCACTTCCAAGACCAGTTCCATATTCCTCCGACAAAGCTATCCCTTGGAACTATGGAGTCGATGTTTACTATCATGGCCAAGCAAGACCCTCCGACCATTGAAGATCTTATCAAGTTTCTATTCCCGACATTGACAACATCACCGATCAAGTAAGGTGACCAGAACCGAAGGGTATTCTCTCCAGATCTCCTCCAAAAGACATCATGACTCAACTGCATTCCATTTACTCAATCAATATCCCTGCTAGAGGGAAAGAACCAAGGACTCATCCCGCTCAACCGTATACCAAAGGAAGTTACTAAAGACACCTCCAAACAAGAAATGGAGGAAATTCAAGATCATCAAGAAGAGTGACTACAATGTGGTGGAACAGGATGCATCTGTCCAAGATTTCCATGCTCGCTTTGCTCTTGTGCTCGAGGCTCATGCTAATGCCTTGGTGAAGTTTCAAGAATGCTCATGTGCCGCAAGACACTACCACCGATCAATTCAAGTTTGTATTGCTATCCGGTTGCCAACAACGGCCTAGGTTTCTCGATGTCGATTTGACTCTTCCGAAAGAAACATAACAAAGCCTTGCACATCTCTCGAATGCAAGGGAACTACACTGCTCTCATGTTTTGCTGACACCGTTCTCGCTTTGAATATCCTTCCAAGATCGCTTTTGATCGACTTGATGTCGAAGGGTTGGTTCTGAGACCCAAAGGACATTATTGTGAGAGCTTTTGATGGTTCCAAGCTAACAGACTTGATAGCTCACTCCTTAAAGTCGGTTCCCAGATTTTTAACTCCACTTTCTTTGTCATGGACATCCGTCCAGCCTACTCTTGCCTACTTGGACGCCCTTGGATACATGGGGCAGGTGTTCGCGTTAAAAGGTGACGCGCTAGAGGATGCGAACGTGAGTTCGGATTCTCTAGACACGTAACGATTTAAATCTTTTGATTTTGTTTATAAAGATGCCGCGAGCATCAAGCTTTATTATTTTCAACACAAGAAAGATGATTTAATGATTATGAAAAAGGGGAAAGCTGAAATACCCTCAATTGATATTGGTATGCGAATGACTAGCAAACTAGACGTAACGCATCGGGGAGATTCGAGTAAGGGGATTGGTATATAAAGGAATAGATGGAGCACCCTAAATATATGTAGTTATCTACAGCTTTATATATGAATATGTTTGATATGTTGTGTGTTTTTTAATTGCTATTTCTATGATTGGGAAAGTTTCTCCTTTGGGATTTTAAGAAACAGTAAATTATGTGGGATTTCTAGGTTTTGTTATTATTGTGCTCGCAAAGATCTTTGGATCTTCTCCATACATATCCCTAGTGGGAATCGAGCATTTGTAGCTCGGATCTACAGTGGTTCTATGGTTTGTTTGGTCGAGAGAGAAAGAAATTTGCTCGGCAAGGATAAGACCTTGTGCTCACGATTCTCAAAAGGATGTTGAGAAAGTCGAGCAATCGTAGTTCCCACTTATGCTAGTGGAAAGCAACGGATGTTAGTAAGAGACAGACAAATGTCATCTTAATGAAAAAATGTATCTAATCTATTTCATCACATACATTTTTGAAAAGTTTGATTGATTAAAATCTTTCGTCGTAAGTATTAGGTGTTTTGCTTTGAGCGTTACCACTTACATGTTTAAGAAAGATGTTTGAAAAAAGATGATTGAATCTTTTAACTGTAAGTATTGGGTGTTTTGCTTGAGTATACAAGCGTTACCACTTACTGTTAAGAGATGTTTTTGTTTGAAAACAGTTTGAAAAAGTTTTGACAAGTTTTTGACTGTATGTGATGTAGTAGATGAGATACTTCTTCCATAGAGATGATAGATGTCTAAATCTCGAGGAGAAATTGATTGGATTAAAGGGATGCTTTTAAGAAGCTCGTGGGTCCTTGTATTGTAAGCCCAAGAGGAGGCATTCCGAGGGTCATCGAGGGTCATCGAGGGTCCTTGTATGAAGCTCAAGAGGAAGCTATAGGGTATGGCTGTCTTTGGCTTGAAAGGGATTTCACCGAGAAATCATCCTTTGCTGAGTAAGAGTAATTTCACCGGGAAATTTTACTCATTGGGGAATTTGAAAGTGATTTCACCAAGAAACCATCCTTTCAGGGTTCTATCTTAGCGCGGGTGATTCTTTGTATTGGGAGCCCAAGAGGAGGCTGTTAAGAGATTTCCTATCTCTTTCATTGTATGATGCCCAAGAGAAGGCTAAACTCAATGAGGAGTTCTTTTGAATGAAGCCCAAGAGGAGGCTGACTCAACAGGGGAGTGTTTGTCTTATATGAAGCCTAAGCGGAGGCTAACTCTGCGGGGAGAGTTTCTTTGTACGAAGCCCAAGAGAAGGCTAACCCATGCTGGGGATGAATTGTCTTGTATAAAGCCCAAGCGGAGGCTAACTTTGTTGGAGATAAAATGTCTTGTATGAAGCCCAAGCGGAGGCTGACTGTGGGGAACCTATTGATTAGTCTAATTGTTATGTTAATAACTAGACAGTTATGTAAACAGGTGTGTGTGTGTGATATGTATTCACAGGAGTTTATGAAGGAAATATAAACAATGCATGATGTTTATTTACAGCAGTTTATGAAATATAAACAAGTGTCTGTGCACGAACGTTTAAAACGAGCGTAACTTGATTATTTACAAGTTTGAACTGTGTACAAGGAAATGAATATGTACACGAACGAGTTTTTATGTACAGAGAAAGATGGATGTACATAGGAGGGTTGGGACTTACACTGTAAGAGAGGCCCATTGATTTGAAAGCAGTTTCACAGGGAATAATGCTCCTTTCAATACCAATGGTATTTAATGTAAAATGTACAGATGAAACAGAAATGATTGATCAAAGTTTATCTGTAAAAGTATTTTTCAAAAGAAAGAGTATCTGTATTATGTACAGATAAAAAGTTTGTTTTGAAACATCTGTTATGTACAGATGAAAAGTTTTGTAAAGTTTTTGAACTATCTGTGTTATGTACAGATAAAAGTTTTGTAAAGTTTTTGACAAAAAGTTTGATATGTACAAAGAAATATTATGTACATAAAAGAATGTTATGGGACTTACACCGTGATGGAGGCCCATTGGTTTGAAAGAAGTCTTGCTCAGGAGAAACCTTCTTTTAAAAACCAATGGATTCGGCGTATAGACAAACGAATGAAAAACAAATGAAAGAAATTTGTTTATGTTTGAATATTGACAAAGATGTTTTGAATATGTACAAATAAAGCTAAGTATGTACATAAAGGGTTGGGACTTACACCATAAGGGTGGCCCACGATCGATCGAGAAATTCGAGAAGAAACGAATTCAGTTTTATCGTTTTGAATTGGATCGATTATGGTAAAAAATGCAAGTTTTGATGAAGAAAGTTTTGAAAAATGATTTGAAAATGTTTTTGAAATGTTAAGTTTATTTGTGAGAAGTTTTGAAAAGAATCGGAAGTCGAAAAACTTGAAAAATTCACCTTTTAAGGAGGTTTGAAAAAGTGTTCAGAACGTCGTTTTCGGCTCGATTAAAATTTAATCAGATGAAAATATTTTTGGATTTTTTTGACATAATCATAAAATATATATATTAAATGACAAGTGTACAAAAAATCATCTCAAAATGAGAAGTTTTGATTGGTTAAAAAAAATGTTGAAGTTTGATAAAAAATATGAAGATATTAAAGTTTTTGTGAAAAATGAATGAAAAAAATGGTCTTGCTGGGTTTTGAACCCATGACCTTTGGGTGGGGCACGTGTCAGAAAGAACTAAGAGCAAGCCAGGAACCACTAGGCCAACGCGTTTGAATGTGTTAGTGGATTAAAACACGCGTTAATATAATATTGGTTAATTCAAAAATTTGAAAAATGAAGAACACATGAACACGCGCGAACCTGGGTTTATAGTTTTTGATTTTCAGAATCTTTGATCCAAGCTATCTCCCTCGTTTCTCAATGAAATTCAACGTTGTAAACATCAAAGTTACTCGATTTTGCACCACGAACATGATTATGGTTGTTAATTTCATTTATTTTCAGTTAATCACGTTTTGATTTCTGGAAAAGCTAAGAACCCTAGAAACTGATTTTTCAAATTAAATGATGTATTGTTCATGATTGTTTGATTTTATTGAGGGTTAAGAATCATTTTTAGTGCAGAAAGAGAATGGCCAAGAGCTTTTCTCAATTGGTGCAAGGAATATGGAGTTTGAAGTTCATATGGATACCTGGAAAAGTGAGAATCGAAGGAGCTCAAAACGTGTTTCCAGAATTGGTTTAAGGATTGCTACACCTTCATCGGCATGTATGGAAGCTTTGTGGATGGCCTGCTTGCTTTGAACTTGCTTCAATCTCTCCAACCAAGTCAACCTACAGTCAGCTTAAAACAAAACTCGAAATCGAGGTTAATGGTGTTACAGTTCAGGATTAATGGTTTGGATCATTCCTATGATGCATACTGAGGATGTTTGAATGGTTAGAACATAGTTTGATCAAGCCTAGTTCCAAATTCGAATTCCATGGCAGTTTTGAAGAGTTTGAAAAATGAAAATGAAATTCTGGTTTTCAGTTTTGTTCATGTTGATTTTAAGCTTTGAATAAGTTTGATAGTGATTATGAAGCATGTTTGACACCAAAGATCATTATGATTTTCACTGATTTTATAAATTGCAAGTTTTTCAAAAGTTCATCATGTTTCTTGATTTTGAAGAAAGAAAAGTGAAAGCATGATTCTTGCAATGCTTTGGTGTAGATTTGGACTTGAAATGTCATCCTTTTATAGGCAAAAGGTTCTGAATTGTTAGGCAAGTGTCCATGGCATTTGGTGATTCAAGGATGACTTAAAGGGCAAGATTGTCATTTGTAAAGGAAAAGGAAACTTCCTTTTCTTTACCATGTGTTACAATCCTCAATTTGATCCTATCCTCAATCATTACTTCCAAGCTGATATTTATCAGTTCCAAAATCAAGTTGGCAAGGTTAGAAAGCTTCTAGATGAAGAAAATCAAAAAATGACCTATAATGGAAGTTATGATCTTTGAAAATCAAGTTTCATGGAGCCTTATGTTTCAATTTCAAAAGTATAGCTAGACTCCATGGATTTGAGAGTTCTTGGACATTTTGGAAAGATCTTTCCACAAGCTACAACTTTCATGTTTTGAGTTTTTTCAAATTCCAATTGGAACTAGGTGAAAAATTGGCTTGAAGTTTGGAAAAAATGTGAAATTTCAACACTTAGAAATTTTTCTAAGTATAGAAATTTTGACTTTTTGTTGACTTTTCCAAATTCTTTGATTTTTTATGATCATGATGGATCATTTGAAGTATTTTGATGATGGAAAAAAGTTTTGTTTTGAAAAATTTGACCAAAAGTCAAAGTTTGACTTTTCTGTGCAGATGAAATTTCATCAGATGTTTCTGAAAACGACTGATGAATTCTATGAACCTCTGTGATGTTTTGAATCCAGAAATTAGGTCAAGAGGTTGTATCTAAGATATGATGACCAATCTCTATCCAAAAAAGTCAATCACTGCTCAAAAAAAGTCAGAGAATTCTCTTGCCCGATCAAAACCCTAATTGGTCGATCCTCAATTGATCTGTGAGAGAATTTTGTTATCTGATGATCAGGGGTTGATATTTTGATCAAGATAGATCAAATGAGATGAAAAAATCTCAAACCCTAATTGGTTAGTTCTTGAATCAGATGAAAATCTGATGAAACCCTAATTTTGACCTGTGAATGCTATACCCGATTAATGCTGTCTGAGCTGTTAGTTATGCAGATGATGCAAATGTAAGGTGGTATATTAGGTCAAAATTTGGGGTATGACAGCAGGCGCTGTTACCTCTACCCTGCATCAGAAACTGAAATACCCGGTGAAAGGGAAGGTTGTCACAGTACGTGGTGAAGAAGAGTATATGGTCATTCATCTACAGTCATTCTGATACCTCGAGATGGAAGGAGAATTCTTTGAGACTCCTTGTCAAGCTTTTGAAACAATTCCCAGAGTCATGCCTGTTGACTCTCCAGTCACTCCTGAAGATGCTAAAGTTCCGCCTAGGATGGCCTCATTGAAAGATGCTCAAGTTGCTGTTGAAGAAGGAAAGAGTACTATTTGGGGTCAGCTCCCTGATCTTCCTTTCAAATTTGACAAGACGGTTTAGGCTTCACCATCAAGGGTCAAGATGATACGCCGCGAACGTGCCGCCAACTTCCTTTCCGCATCACCCGAGTGGAATCCATGCTATAGAAGACGACGACAACGACTTCGACATCGCAAGTGGATCTTCCCAACCCGCATCATGGGCTCAAGAATTGGAAGACCAAGACGCTATACTAATCTCCTTTAGCCGTGAGTAATTACTTTTGTTTTGTTTGCTTTTCGATTTCTATGTTTCAAACAATAAACTCTAAAGCCTAGTGCCTTGCCCGGCATCATGGCTCGCTTAAGTAGGGTTATTATCTTCGCTTATATTTTCATTCAATAAATCGTTGGACTTTTGCATTCAATTGTTTGTTTTCTTTCTTTACTTTATCACCCCTTCAAAAGCTATGTGTTTCTTACACACACCCACGGTAATCAGAATCACTTCTATTAATAGCTATGCTAGTGCTAAATATGACTTCGATAATCCGATCTACCAAGTCAAGACGAAAGTGAGGAAGATTGTGAAGTGCCAGAGAACTTGTCGATCGCCATGAAGAAGAGCGAGTTATACAGCCACACGAAGAGCAAGTTGAGGTTGTGAATTGGGTACCGACGAAGACGTAAAAGAGATCAAGATATGAGCGGTCTTGAGAATGTGTTAAAGAAAGATTGGTTCAGCTACGAGACTATATTGAGGTTTTTGCTTGGTCATACGAAGACATGCCGGTTTAGACATTGATATTGTGGTACATCGATTGCCGACAAAGGAAGGTTTTCTCCCGAAATGTGTCTGTCGACATTCCCGAGGTGTCGAGAAAATCAAAGCCAAGTTATGAAGCAGCCAACTGGTTTCCTAGCATACCTCCTATCCCTGGTTGCTAATGTGGTACCGTGCCTAAGAAGGATGGTAAGGTACGAATGTGTGTGGATTACGTAGATCCGAACAAAGCAAGTCCGAAAGACGATTTTCCACTTCCTCATATTGATGTTCGTTGACAACACCGCCAAAGATAAGGTTTTCCTTCATGGATGGTTTCTCCGTTACAATCGATCAAAATGGCTCCTCAAGACATGGAGAAGACTACTTTGTTACACTTTCTCGCTACAAGGTTATGCCATTCGGATCGAAGAACGCGGTGCCACTTACCGCGTTATGGTGACATTGTTTCATGACATGATTCATCACGAGATAGAGGTTTACGCCGACGACATGATAGCTCGATCACGCATCAAGAAGAACATCTTGATCACTTGCGTAAACTGCTTTGATGTGTTGAAGAAGTACAGACTGAGACTTAATCCCAACAAGTGCACTTTTGGAGTCGGATCCGGAAAACTCCTAGGGTTTGTTGTCAGTAGTAAAGGTATTGAAGTTGATCCCGCCAAGGTTAAAGCTATTCAAGAGATGCCAGCTCCTCGCACCGAGAAGGAAGTCAGAGGTTTCTTGGGCCGATTAAACTACATTGCCAGATTCATTGCACACCTAACTGCTACTTGTGAGCCAATCTTCAAGTTACTAAAGAAAGATCAAGTAGTGGAATGGAATGATGATTGCTAGATCGCTTTTGACAAAATCAAGGAGTACCTGTAATCCTCCTATCCCGATGCCGCCTACCAAGGAAGACCTCTTATCATGTACTTGATGTGTTAGAGAACTCAATGGGTGTGTGTTGGGGCAACATGACGAGTCTGGTCGAAAAGAGCATGCAATATACTACCTTAGCAAAAGTTTACCGACCGTGAAACAAGATACCACAGCTTGAGAAAACTTGCAACGCTTGGTCAATGTCACGACTAAGACAAGATATGTTGACTCACACTACCTTGTTGATTTCAAGATGGATCCGATAAAATACATATTTGAGAAACCACTCTCCTGAAGAATAGCAAGATGGCAAATGATCTTGACCGAGTATGACATCCAAGACACTTCGAAAGCGATCAAAGGAAGTGTGGTAGCCGATCATTTGGCTCATCGTCGTAGATGACTATCGCCTATGCAGTTCAATTTCAGATGAAGATGTTTTACTAGTTACCATTGCGAAGAACCAGCCTGCATTTAAGGACCTGAACAAGGATCCCGATGGACTATGGTCTTTGATGGAGCCTCAAACGCACTTGGCAATGGCATTGGCGCCATCATTATATCCCCTGCAGGCGGACACACGCCTTTCACCACCAGATTATGTTTCAGTTGCACTAACAACATGGCCGAATACGAAGCGTGCATCATGGGTCTTAAAACTGCTATTGACTTAAGAATCAAGTTCTTACGAGTATATAGAGACTCAGCTTTAGTGATCACTCAGATAAAAGGCGAGTGGGATACGAAGCATCCGAATCTCATTCCATATCGAGAGCATGTTCTGAGTTTGATTCCCTACTTTGAAGAGATCACTTTCAATCATATTCCACGAGAAGAGAATCAGTTGGCAGACGCATTAGCTACTATGTCGTCTATGTTCAAGGTTAGATGGGACAACGAGGCTCCCCAGATCATCATTGAGAAGTTCGACGAACCAGCGTATTGTTGTGAGCTTGACGCTAAGAGAAACCTTGGTACTATGACGTGAAGAGGTATCTTGAGACTCAAGAATATCCATAGGGCATCTGTTAATGATAAGAAGTTCATGAGAAGATTTGCATCTAAATTCTTCCTCAGCAACGGCATTTTATACAAGCGCAACCACGACTTGTGCTTACTCCGCTGTGTAGACCAGAAAATAGCAATGCGTATCATGGAAGAGTTACACGAAGGCGAATTTGGTACCCACTCCAGTGGACACACCATGGCTAAGAAGATTTTGAGAACAGGTTACTATTGGTCCACCATGGAAGCCGATTGTCACCGCTACGCTCGATCTTGTCACAAGTGCCAGATTTATGCAGACAAAGTGCACATACCTCCAGTACCTCTGAACGTTTTAACTTCTCCTTGGCCTTTTGCAATGTGGGGCATTGACATGATCGGAGAGATTAAGCCCACAGCTTCCAATGGACATCGTTTCATCCTTGTGGCAATTGATTACTTTACCAAATGGGTAGAAGCAGCCTCGTATGCATCTGTTACCAAGAATGTTGTGGCTCGATTCATCAAACATAACCTCATCTATCGATATGGCACTCCCGAAAGGATTATCACAGATAACGGTTCCAATCTCAACAACAAGATGATCACCGAACTCTGCACGTAGTTCAAGATCAAGCATCACAATTCTTCTCCATATCGGCCTAAAATGAATGGCGCAGTGGAAGCCACCAACAAGAACATTAAGAAGATTATACAAAAGATGACAGTGACTTACAAAGATTGGCATGAGATATTACCATTTGCTCTTCATGGTTATCGCACTATAGCACGAACATCAACAGGGGAAACCCCCTTCTCTCTTGTATACGGTATGGAAGCCGTCTTACCCATCGAGGTTCGATACCCTCAACCAGAGTCCTCCAGGAGGCAGAGTTAGGCGAAGACGATTGGGTCCAGACACGCCTTGACCAGATTAATTTAATTGATGAGAAACGACTCGCGTCCATCTGCCATGGACAGGTTTATCAGAAGCGAATAATCAAAGCATTTAACAAGAAGGTCAAGCCCCGAGTCTACCAAGTCGGTGATCTAGTAGTCAAGCGCATCATTCTTCCACAAGGTGATCCCAGGGGCAAATGGACTCCCACTTATGAGGGACCGTTTGTAGTCAAAATAGTATTTTCCGGCGGAGCTATGATACTTAGCACCATGGATGGTGAAGACTTCCCACACCCTGTGAACGCAGACATAGTCAAAAAATACTACGCATGAAAAAGACCCGCTAGGTCGACTGGCCTAGGCAAAAATAAGGCATCCTGCGAACCAAAAGGTTCGGGCAAAAGTTAAGGATATATACAAAACATGTACACCCGCAAGTCGAAAACCCGAAAAGGCTTGGGCAAAAAGGGTATCCCGGTAGACTGAAACCCGAAGGGCGGTCTAGGCAAAAGTTAGATTCAAGCGCACGACTATGTCTCTTCCAGATCACCGCTTCAGACTACTATCAAGATTCAAGATTCAAATGGCGAAGATCAGTCTACTCATTTTCTACTGACAGCAAGGAGATGAGATAGTTGAAATATATGAGTACTAGCATAGTTGGAACTTAACAAGATTGTTTCCGCATAGCTTTTTACCTTTCTTGTGTACAAACTACTTGGCCATACGCCACCTTTCAAATAAACGCAAGCTTCTTTCTCTTTACAATTTTTGTTGTTGTTGTTCGCAATAAGTCCAACGTTTGCTTTGAATAACTATACGCATTTGACAATAAGAATCTAATCACAAACATACGAAAGGTGAACATGCAAAGGTACTTACTACAGGCTCCAGGAGTCGGGATGACGACGAAAGTCACCAACACAGTTCCCCACAGAGCATGATCCCCCACAAAGGTGTCACTCACCACAAACATCCCCATCGGAGTATATGTTAAGCAGTGATTCCACTAAACCGAGCAATGTTACATCAGTCTCCAAGCAGTAACACCTCATCCCCAGTCAAGGTACTCATCCCCAACGGACGTGTCTCAATCCTCCCCCTTCTCCCCGGTAGCAGTATCCAGACTCGAGACTTGGTCAGATAGTGCATCGGAGGAAACATACACCTTTTATTCCCCAGCCAGAGATTACAACAGACTTCAGACTCTTCTAGCCCGGTCTCTCAGCAGCCATCAAATGCTCTCCAGCGAGATCTACACTCAAAATCCCCAGTAGAGCGCCTCCTAAAATTCCTCAGCAGGATCTACATCCAAGGTCCCCAACGGATCGTCTCCCAGATTCTCCTCAGCAGGGTCTATGAGATCTCCAACAACGAGCTTCTCAAATCTCTATTTTCCTCAACAATGTCTAGGCCCAAGACTTGGTCAGATAGTGCATCGGAGGAATCCAGGATATTTTTCTTCTCCTTCAAAAGCGGGGTTCTCACCTACACAATTCCCCAAGCAGGAGTCAGAAATCTTCAAACAGAATATCCGCATCTTCTTCAGGATGGATATGTTTTGAAATATCACAACATTCCTCATTCATACATTTCTCATAAAGTCACAATATATGCATATGTCATTCATATACACTATCATGCATCATACTTTGCATAAAACTAACAAATATTCTATCAAAGTTTCTCTTGTTTTCTCCAAGACAGGTAACAGTCACTTCTGACGCAAATAGGTCCAGGATTAAGCCCCGAGCCGACGGGAAAACTATCTGAAAGACCGCCTTCGCAAACAGGTCCAGGATTGAGCCCCGAGCCGACGGGAAAACTATCTGAAGACCGCCCGACGATCGTCCAGATTAAGCCCCGAACCGACGGAAAACTATCCGAAGACCACCTGGTTATCCTCCGATAATGTGCAATGGATCAACACCGATGCACAACAGGAAGCTATCCACATTCTTGCCAACTACAATCTCCTCGTGAGTAATCGACGAAGATTTATTCTCGACAAAGAACTACAGAGTCTAGCGTACGACTCGCTTGCCTTGATGGCATCTTAAGCCCATCTCCGACTATTTGTCAACATCTCTTCACTTTCGTAATGCATATATGGTTAAAAATCAAGACAGACCAATAACTTCATTCAAAGTGAACACGAAGTCTAACGTACGACTCCCTTCAGATGGCATCTTAAGCCCATCTCCTCTCCGTTCCAAGAACATCTACAGAGTCTAACATACGACTCACTCCCCAGCATCGACCTTTCTAGATGGCATCTTAAGCCCATCTCCGGCAGCTCTCCTATTGACAACCTCGAGTCTAGCGTGACGATTCGCCCCCAAATAAGTCTCCAACTTCTCCAAATGGCATCTCAGAAGCCCATTCCCCGCATCGCCACCAATAGCGAGTGCAAATTTTCAGTATTGAGTGTTCAATCATCTTCACCTCCGTGTCACGAAGACAAGCATGTCAATCTAACCCTCCAGTACAAGAAGATTGAACAGGGGAAGCTGTCATACCCCAAAATTTGCCCTCCATCTATTCAAGAGATTTCATACATCTATGCTCAAGGATTCCTCAAGAGTTGATCAGACAAACTCTCTCCTAGACAATCAACCCAAGCTAGGGTTTGGTATCTCTCAAGTCAAGATGGATTTCCAACATCATCAATGGCCTTCATGCCTCCTCATATGCTTCAAAGATTCTCCATGTCAAGTTTCAAGCCTCACAAGTCAAGTTTCCTCAGACAATTGCTCAGATGGTTGAAAATCGGGTGTATTGGACAAAAAGTCAACTGTGGTCAACATACAGTCAAAACTTCTGATTTTTGGTCAACATCCTCATTTTGAAGTAACATTCATCATTTGATCAAGGGTTGATCATGATTCATCAAAAAAACTCAAGATTTGCTCAAAAGTCAAACTTTCTAAATTAGGGTTTCTAGATGAAAAGTCAACTGAACTTTGACTGATCATAACTTTCTCATACTTTCGTAAATTTTTCCACCACCTCTTGTTTTGAAGGAAATTCAATTCTCTACAACTTCATGTCTCACAAGAATGTCCAAAAAATGCTTCATTTGAGAGGTATAGCTCAAAACATTACAGGTCATTTTCAAAGTCAACAAAAAGTCAACTTTTTGTTTTGAAGATATTTTGAGCATGGTAACTCCAATTGAGATGAGACCAAAGACATTGTTTAGAGCACTCTTAGAGCTTTCCAAAAAGTCCAAGAACACTCAAAAATGTGGAAAATTGAGCAAGATACACTACTCAGAAGTTGGGGAATTTTGGACAATTGCACAAAAGGACATTTTGGTCAAATTGCAAAATTTTCCAAATGGGCCTATAATCTTTTGATCCAAACTTGTTCATGACAATATTTTTGACCCATAAATGCTTGGCCATGGCAATTTTCTATTTTATTGATTTTATTTTGAATTTTAGAATATTTAATTCAAAATTAAATTATATAAAATAAGAAAATCATATTTTTTCCAAAAGGGCTGATTTTATATGTTCCTTGAAGTCCAAGATAGCCCAATATACTTGCCAAATTCGTGCTTGATCTTGCATTGAAGGAGAAATCAAATTTTTTCAAGAAAATTGATTTTATTTGAAAAATATTGAATGCTCCAAATCAAATCTTTTCCATTCCTTTTTTCCTCTCCAATCCTCTCTATAAATACTCAGCATTGTGTACAAGCATGAGGAGGAAACCCTAACCTAAAAACAAACCCAAACTCTTGCAAAAATTTTCTCAATTCTTGAAAATTCGAATTTTATTCTCCAGCCTTTCTCAACCTCTTCCAGCCATCCAAACGTGCTCAGGGGGTAAGTATGAGTAAGACTACATCATTGGTATTGATTAAAACAAGCTAAATCGTGCCATACACATTCATACATATTTGAATTTTTCTTGAAATTGCATTTTGTTATTCTGCGTGCTTTAATCGTTTCTAATGGTTTGAATGTGTTCATGAGGTTATACTTGACTAATCTGGGCCATCGCTTGAGAGGTTGAACGAGAATCGCGATTTGCCATTATTAGGGCTTTTGAACCGCTTCTGCTCGAACCGTTGATAAGCCTTCAGCGAACTAGCACCACCATCGTGTTCGCAGCCCTCGATTTAGGGGTAGGGTATCCTTTGCTCTTTAAATTTCGGTTTTGCGTGTTTGATCATCGTGGCATCGAGAAGACGACCGAGCTAGGGCTCCGCCGTTGAATGTGTTGACGGCGAGGAAGCGTGGCGCAGAAGAACGCGCTCCGATTCGCTCATTCATAAGTCAAAGGACCCCACCGGTGACTCGTGTTTTGACCTCCTGTCAGCGACGCGTGTGCACTCTCGATCCACGTTTTCATTCCATAACACCGATGACATATGGCGTGGTGGTTAAGTCGTTCCTGCTCCAAGATACTCTCACATGTCCCCTCGTTTATCCTTCCCAATACCGTTTTACCTTTTCTTTTCACAAACTCAAACTTTTCACTATTTTTCATATTTTCTTTTATTTAATATTTTCCATTTATTTTAATTTCACATTTTATTTCTGCATTAAAAATATCAAAACATTTTTTCTTTTTACATTATTTTCATAAAATGTTTATTTAATTTAATAAATTAAAAATATAATTTTTGCATGCATATTTATTTTTATTCATAATTTTGCATTTAATTCACTTTTAATTGCATTTTAATTATTAAATCTTTCCAAAAATCCCAAAAAATTATTTTAATTTATTTATCTTATTTCCAGCCTATGTTAATTTTCTCATATTAAAATTTGCATTTTTTCTAACATTTCATCTTGTTTCGATTTCATCGTATTTTCCGATCTCTTATTCTTTCACAGTGTTGCTCGATTCGGACGCTTTTTATCATTCTATTTTTCCAATAATGTAATTGTTCATGGGTTGTAATAGCTTAATCTAGGACTTTATTTTCCGCATTTTAAATTATGTATCTGCCCCAAAGCCATGTAATAGCGTAGGATTTACCTTTTCGCACCTTTACATTCCGCATTTTACTTTCCGCACCCTTATCAATTGCTAGTAATTAGGCGTGTATGGCAAGATAATAATTGGACATAGCTCACACTAATCTTCAAGATAATATATTCTGAATTTGACACACTTCTTTCACACACGCACCTTTAGGTAATTCTCTGCCTTCGATTTCAAATGGTCATGTCCTCGAACGTAGAGGTATTCTAGCACCGTTGCCTTCCAAACAAATCATCATAGTCCTTCGATACAAAGATCATAAGACCCACGATGTCGCCTCCGAATACATGATCTTGACCTCGATTGTCGCCACGAAAATGATGATAGTCCTTCGAATGTGCTAGGATACTTCCTACAAGTTGCTTTCGATGACCATCCGATGTCCCTTCGAATGTCCCGCTTACATCCAACGAATGGAGCTACCTACTAACTAATGGTACGGCTAGCGCTATTCTAAAGGAACGTAGAAGTACAAAAAAAAACGACCAATTCTGAGTGGGTAAATAAGTCTTTTAGTTGCTTGCTCTATCAAATGCTTTTCACACCACACACTCTTTTCAAAGTTCAATTTCTTTCCAAAAACAAAACATTTCCGAACACTTTGTATACACTCCTACATGAGTCATTACAAAGTCAAAGCGAAATGCCTCTTTCAAAACATTTTTTTTGTCAAACACACAGAAAGCAATTTTAAAAAGTAATCTAGAGCAACTAAGAGCTCGTAGATAACTACGGATGGAAAGGGGTGCTAATACCTTCCCTTTTCATAACCATTCTCCCGAACTTAGAATCTAATGAAGGTCTTTTTCTGTTACTTTTACCTTCCCTTAATTGGATAAAAATAAAAGTCGGTGGCGACTCTTGCTATCCGCACATTTGGATACAAAAATCCTACAAAGTCAGTTCACCGTATTACATATGGCAAGATAATAATGAACTTAGCCCACTAACTTGCAAGATAAAATATCTAAAATCAACACACTTCTTCACACACGCACCCCTTAGGGTAATTCTCTCTCGTCGCCTTACGAATTCAATGGTCATGTCCCTCGAACGTAGAGGTATTCTAGCACCGTTGCCTTCAAAATAAATCATCATAGTCCCTTCGATACAAAGATCATAAGACCCACGATGTCGCCTCCGAATACATGATCTTGACCCTCGATTGTCGCCTACGAAAAATGATGATAGTCCCTTCGAATGTGCTAGGACTCTTCCTACAAGTTGCCTTCAATGACCATCCGATGTCCCTTCGAACGTCCCGCTTACATCCAACGAATGGAGCTACCTACTAACTAATGGTAAGGCTAGCGCTATTATAAAGGAACGTAAAAGTACGAAAATGACCAATTCTGAGTGGGTAATAAGTCTTTCAGTTGCTTGCTCTAAACCAAATGCTTTTCACACCACACACTCTTTTTCAAAGTTCAAGCTCTTTTCAAAACGAAACATTTCCGAACACTTTGTATACACTCCTACATGAGTCATTACAAAGTCAAAGCGAAATGCCTCTTTCAAAACATTTTTTGTCAAACACACAGAAAGCAATTTTAAAAGGTGATCTAGAGCAACTAAGAGCCCGTAGATAACTACGGATGGAAAGGGTGTTAATACCTTCCTTTTCATAACCATTCTCCGAACTCGTAATCTAAACGAAGGTCTTTTTCTACTTTTACCTTCCTTAATTGATAAAAATAAAAGTCGGTGGCGACTCTGCTATCCGCACATTTGGATACAAAATCCATAAAGTCGCTTCACTTGACATAACGTCCGTTTACAAATATCTGACCAACGAGACCCTTCTTGACGATATCAAGGAAGCAAGCGTCAGCAGGCAAAGAGCTTGTTCATACGTCATCCTTGAAGACAAACTCTACAGAAGGGGATTCTCCATCCCCTTCCTCAAATGCGTCAAAGAAACCAGAGTGCCACATATATTGAAGGAAATACACAAAGGCATTAGGGCCCAACACCTAGGGGGAAAATCACTCGCCCGGAAATCTCTTGGAACTAGTTATTATTGGCCGACCATGCAGATCGATGCCAAGGAACACGTAAAGAAATGTGACAAATGCCAACGGCACTGACACATGCACCTGGCTCCCCTGAGCGAACTCAAATCCCTCTCTTCTCCATGGCCTTTCTAGTGGTGGGGGCTCGACATCCTCTGGCCGTTCGTCTTGGGAGCATACCAAAAAAAATATTTAATAGTAGGTGTTGACTACTTTACCAAATGGATAGAGGCCAAAGCACAGGCCAAAATCACCGCCCAAAACATCCTGCGTTTCTACAAGAGGAACATATTAGCCCGGTTCGGTATTCCACAAGCTATAGTCACCGACAACGGGACACAGTTCACCAAAAAAAATTTCAAGACTTCGTCGCCAATCTGGGAACCGTACAACACTTCACTTCGGTCGAACACCCGCAGACTAACGGACATGCCGAATCCGCCATCAGAGTCATACTGCACGGGCTCAGACGAAGTTTTGACGCATCGAAAAAGAAATGAGTCGAAGAACTGCACAATGTACTCTGGGCCTACCGAACCACTCCTCATTCATCCACCGGGGAAACCCTGTTTCAAATCGCCTACGGAACCGAGGTCTTTATCTCGATAGAGATCTTCGAACGTTCAAGAAAAACCGAATCTCCCCTCGACACAAAGATCAACGATCGATCCTTGAGGGAGGAGCTCGACATGGTCGAAGAAATAAGAACGGAGGCTTCCCTTAGAGAAGCATCTCTCAAGCAAAGAATAGCCCTCTGATACGAAACCAAAGTCATTCCTCGCGAACTCGACGTCGGGAGCTTAGTCCTCAAACGAAACCTTAAGAGCTCCACCATAGGAAAGCTTGAAGGAAACTGGGAAGACCCTTATCGTATCTATGCCAAAACAGGAACAGGGTCCTACTACTTAGAAAACCTCCAAGGGGAGCAACTCACTCGATCATGGAACGTGAAAAAACTAGAACAATCCTATAGTTAAAACACTAACGGTCGACACGCCTCAGGAAACCACCCAGGTTCTTATAGCTCGACATCACACACTCGCCCCAGTACCAGCATTGCGTGACATTATGGCACATAAAGAGACAACCGCTCTATTTATCCTAACGAGCTAGATCTCTGCCTCGACGTGAGAGACTCAAACGAGCCCCGTTGTCTAAGTACCTCTCCCGACAGAACACCCAACTCGCGATGGGATGTTCACATCACTGACCTCAGGCCTTCAATCAAAGCTTGAGCTTCGGACCAAGTCCAACAACGAACTGGCCCACTTTGACTAGTGTCCCCACACTATCAAAGACCATACATTACCGATAAGTGTTCCCTCCCTGAAACATAAAGTATCAAATACAAACGAACGATAAACTAAAATACTTAGACATTACATCCACGGCCATAAAGATCGAATTTGTCTCAGAGTTAAAATGGGGACTCCACCCCATCAAAACAAAAGTATCAGAACGACCTCAAGGGCCGAAAAACTATCATTACATAAATGGGCCACGCCCAAGCAAACATAATAAAAGTAAGTTAAATTCATTCAGCCGGTCGAGCAGGATCATTTCCACTGGTCGTTTGTGGGGGAGTATCTTCCACCATCATGTCAATAAGGAAGTCAAGTTTCTTTATCTCGCCTCCTTCGACAAAGAAATGAACCCTCATCCCGTCGGTCACTAGCTCCACGCCAGGATTTAACATGCACATCTATGACACGACATTATCAAAACTGGTCGTTGAAGCGACCACGACATCGTCATAAGCCTGGTGTACCCGACCTATGAACTCAGCCCGAGTCCTCACATCGGAAAAATCCACGGGATCGTCTTCTCTAGGGGTCATCTCCTTCCGCAAGCGGTCGAGATCTTCATTGATCTCACAATTATTCTTCAAAGTAGCGTCACGCTCTTTGACCATTGCCTTATAATCCTCTGACCATTTCTTACGGGCTTCCTCTCCCTTTCTCTCGACTTCTTTCAACTTGGCCTTCAGCGGACCCAATTTGGCGTTTAGGAGCTGATTATACTCGGCATAAGCAGCAGCCATTTTGAGGATCCGCACCAACGCCCCCATATCCTCGGCTAAAGCAGCCTTCTTGGACGGGCGATCCAGTTCATCCAGCATGAGCTTCTCGGCATGAGGAAGGACCACACTTGCAGTCTCGAAATATTTCTTATCATGCCAGCAAGGTGGAAGGGTAAATTTCCCCTTTTCCTTCTCCTTAGTCAGGTCTATTTCAGCCTGCGTTCTTTTTAGCATCGACGTCACCTGCTGGGGAGATAGAGTTCCCATTACCAGGCTAGTAGACGACTTTCTGAATCCAGTCGCACTGACCGTTCCTGGCTCTGATAGAGAGGAACCTGCCTCTTTCTCCTTCTACCTCATAGCTTGTCGAGTCACGCGCTCCATAGTCGGATTCATCATATCTACAAAACAAAGAAGAAAAAACATATTAGCATAAAATTAAACACTCATATGGCAAAGCAAGATAATAAAGACAAAATGTCTAACCAAATATTCCTCGATCCCTACGCAAGGAGCTCTCTAACGTTTATAAGACCAGGCTTGGAGGTCTCCTCCATTTCTTTATCTAAGAGCGGCTCCCCCCTTTTCCATACGTCGAACGCTAGGAAAGCCCGCAACAAACGTCAACAGCCTCTCAAAACCGGTCAAATCCTCGTCACACAGCTCACTTCGAGCCCGTACGTAGAAATCTGGAGTCTTATCAAAATGCTTCTTCGACCACCAAAACTTGAAATTCCTAATGAGCGCATAATTATGTTCCCCTTGTTTGTTAAAACAGGGGGTCCCATCCCTTTTTAGGCTAGGGACTATCTGAAACACGTTGCACATCGTCCGATCAGAGACCGACCGAATAAGCATAAATCTATCCTTGAAGAAACAAATGGACTCCTGATACGCCTTGAAAAGCATCCCGTTCTGATGCTTCAACGACACCAATCACCACCGAACCTTCCCGTCCACTTTCGTCGAACTCCTCCGAAGACAAAAGATATAAAAGAACAGCTCGAGGGTGTCCCCCACCTCCAAATATTCATAGACAATCTCGAACACCCGTATAAAACCTATGGCATTAGGATGAAGTTGTGACGAAGCCAAACAAAGATGACAAAAGATACCCACCTGGAACTCGGTGAAGGGTACCCGAAAACTCAATTCTCGAAACCATACATCATAAACTGAAATGTAACAAGCCTCATATCTCGAATAGGTTCGACCATCTTCGACCGAAATATGCACAGACCAATCTTCCTCGGTCGCCTCATCCGCGACATACGAGCTCACCTGGAAAAATGCCTCGTTTGGGTTGCCCAAAAACTGGGTGGTATGTTTCACCACGTCAGAAGACGCCCAAAATTTTAGGTCATACTCATCATTCTCATCAACATCTGTCGCAGGGGGACTCTATTCGACCTCAGGCACGGGAAAACTCTCGCCACTCCGCTATGTAGAAGTAAACCCAGAAGGTGTCTGCCCCGAACCTTTAGGATCCTCGCTAACACTCGTCATGTCACCTGAAAAGCAAAGGGGAAACATCAAAACCACCCTGCCACCACTAATCAAGTGAAAGGGCTTAGATGAACAAGAATCGTATCCCCGGCCAAAAGCCCTCCCTAAAATGAGAAAAGCTCAGACCCAGATCATCAGAATCAAGGGCGAACAGATAATCCAGGTGGCATAAAATGCCAGAAAGAAGCGGAGCAACCACTTACCACCAGAGAAAACTCTAAAAATATAAACCCTAACCGCATATATCTCTACATGCAAGTTAAATCTCAAGTTTAAACAGCCAAATTCCTGTAAAAAGGTCAACAAGTACCATTTGTAGATGGAATAAACTGAAGAAATGAGTGGATCACCAATCTGGAAGGTGAAGGTGACGTCGACCACCATAAAGTAACTCCTCGGATTGATAGGTGATAAAGTCTAGCGAGAACAAATGGAAATAATCAGGTGAAACGAAAAAACAAAAAGTTATAAATGAGAGGATCCTCTGGATTTTATAACCCCCTATGCACGCGTGGGTCTGCGCCTATCTAGGGACCTAGGAGAATCATCATTACCCTTTAGTCCCTAGGTCTGCCAACAATCATTTCACGCGGCTCGAGGCCACGTAGGAAAAACCCTACGAATTCTCCAACTTCTCGCTTCCTCGACAACCCCTCATATCCTCGAACAAGACGATTTCGACTTTTCCCAAGGGATCAGGTCATCGCATCCACGAGCAGATGCGATGACTTAGGGGGCTACTATTCTAGACTGCCCGAAAGCTTTCGGGGAGGTCGTTCCTCCCTTAATTACAATGACCTGTCAGGCCTCAACAGCGTATTCAGGGCTCCCGGCTGCCCGCATCGCACAAATTCTGCTCGACATAGGTCGAGCTAATCCACAGCTTGTTCTATCGTAAACTGTGCCCGTTATGTCATTCATGCTCGACATAACGGCTAGTTACGGGCATATCTGTTCGGTCTTGGCCTAGTCAGCTCGAACGACTATATTTACGGATCCGCTTATCTCGACCCAAATATAGCAACCAATGAGAATCCTCTTATGTCCCTTATATAATCCCTCATATCTTTGAGGGCAAGGTATCACTTTCTTATACTCAAACCCTAATATTTTCTACCCTCTTCCTTGAACATTTGCTTACTTTAGCATCGGAGTGCCTTGCAGGTACACCACCTCCTCCTCAACATCAACTTGCTCGAAGGATCATCAACCGTTCCGGCCATCTCTGATTCTAATCATTTATTCAGATATTTGTACCTTAACATTATTGAAAAAATGTGTTTAGTTCCACTTAATAATAAAAGACATTACAAAAACAAACAAAGGCTGTCATTACAATAAAAATCAAACTTACATCAATTTCAGACAAATTTGAGGATACCATGTTTTCACAGCAAATCAATCAACCTAACAATAAAATGAAATCAAGTTAAACCCTAACCCTTATACAGCAAAACACAGTTATGATAAACCTACTCTAACCCTTAAATAAATCTCTTCCATTTTTTCTCTTTCAATTGTAGAATAAACAACAAAAATTTTAATGGGAACAAAGGGAAGAAGAGAAAGAAGTAGTATACCTTGGAACCACCGCATCATCGCTGTGACGAAGATCAATTGAGCTCGTCGTCGCCATCTGGATCTCGTCGATTGAGCTAGCTGTTCGCCGTCTGAATCTCGTCGTCGCCGTCTGGATGTTAGAGAGTCCGCGAGAGAGGACAAGTGAGGAAGAGAGTGTGTCGAGTGAGGAAGATAGGATGTTGTGTGTGTGTGAGAGAGAGAGAGAGAGGCGACAGAGGAGAGTCGAGGTAAGAGGTTAACCTAACATGCATATGTGATTTCTCATTCTGCCCTTATTTATTTTGTAAATTACAAAAAAAAAAACTAATATTTGTAAAAGCTTTATACGGTGTAGTGTATAACTCTAGTGTAAACATAGTAATTTTATTTTTATAATAACCTTTTATTTAAGATCATATTTTTATTTAAATTATTAATCTCAAATTCTTTAACAAATGTAAAGATAAAGTAATCTAAAAGTCACATACTTAGGCGTATTTGAGTGAACTGTATAATTAAAGATCATGTTTAATTTTTTGTAATTTGTCTAGGTATAACAATAGTATAGGTATTCGCGGTGTGACTTGGGTGGTTTAAAAAAAAATTTATTTGAATCCCGCAATAGAAAAAATATGTAGTTCGGTTTGATTTAGTTGACTTTTAAAAATAAAATCAAACCAAACCAAATTAATGCAGTTTGGATTGATTCGTTTTTTTGCAAAAAAAAATAATATTGAGACATACATACACATACAGAGAAAATATAATTTTGTGTTTAATCATTCTTACATTACCATAAAAAAATTATAATTGTCAAAATAAATTTATAATTTGATACATTTAATTGCGTATTATAATTTTATTTAAATCTCAAGAATACTATATATAAGATTACATTCTTAAATAAATATTATACAAATAAAATATATTTTTTGAAAATGATATTTATAAATAAGTAATATTATATTTTTCGTGATTTGTAAATTAAATTAAATATGAATATAATAAAATACATGTTGATTTCTTTATAAAATTAAAGAAATATATATTGGATAGTAAGAGTTTATAATATAATGCAGTTTGGTTTGGATTGGTTCGGTTTCCAAAATACAAACCTCATATTGAATTGAACCACGCAGTTTCGTTAGAAAATGACTCAAACACATTTGAGTTAAATGTGATTTTTGCAGTTTCGATTTGATTCAGTTCAGTTTTGCAGTTATTGGGCTAGTTTGATTTTGAACACCCCTAAACAATAGGGTAGAAAGTAGGCGAATTTAAGCACACCCAGATCCGCTCCCACCCCGCTGACCCAAACCCTCTCCTGTCTTCAAATTTGGTCGGCACTAATAATTTTCCCTCGAAACCCGTCCCTGTCCCACCCGCATAAATTGTATATTTTAAAAATGTATATTTTTTCAATAACAATAAAAATCAATAACTAAATTAAATAATTGGTTATTTTAAAAATAATTATAATGCTTGATCATTTTTATTTAAATTGTATTTTCAATTTTTTTAATAAACATGATATTTAACATTAAAAAGTGTAAATGAGTAATATTATTAAAAATAAATTAAATTAATTAAATTTTGTTGGCGAGTGCAGGGCAGGGATGGGTTCGGAGAGAGTACTTGTAACGCCCCGTTTTATTTAATATTATATTATATTAATATTTTTGAGTTGTCGTTTGATGATTGTTTTGGCGACGAGAATATTTATATTAATCAATATATCTATTAATATATTTGGCGATGTTTCGTTCGGTTCGGTAAAATATTATTCGGACCGATATTTAATTCCCCGGAATTATTTTAATTAATTGAATTAATAATATTATTAGATATTATTAGTGTGTTAATTAATAAGAATAGATAGGGGTGTGAGAAGTAATTTGGTAGAATTGGGTTTGCACCCTTGGCTAGTAAGAACACACCTTTATAAAACACTTTCCTCATTTTCTTTCCAACATAACACCATAAACCAACATAGAAGCTTGAAAGCAAAGAGAGGGTTTTGGTAGAAGAAGAAGAAGAAGAGCAATAGAAGAGCTTGAGGATTGGGTTTGTTGAATCGTCAAGGATCATCCAATCACTTGAGGTAAGGGGTTTGATTCTCTATCTCATATAGTTAGGGTTTTGATTTATATATTTTGGGTTTAGGAAAAATTGATTGTTGATTCATGAGTTTTGGTTGGTTGATTGTGGAAATAACTTAGAAAAGTTGGATTAGGAGTATGGATTATGGGTGTATTATTGCTAGCATTGTAGGAAATGGAAGTTATAAAAGGAAAACTGTAAACTGTAAAAAAAAAACCAGAGAAAACAAATGTCACAGGGAAGAAGAAGGAAATTTGGAGGAAGTAGCATGGGGGAGGCGCCCACCTCAAGTTGAGGGGCGGCTGTCCCCCTCCCTGAGGCACCCGCCTCCATCCAAGAACAAGAAGTGGGGTGTGCGCCCACATTGCAGGGGGGAAGGAAACGGATTTTGCTGTTATGCGTTTTTCTATATGTTATGTTTTCTGTTTTCTGCAGAATAGTTTTTCTGCATAATTTCTTGCTAAGCTTTTGTTTCTTTTCAATTTTCAAATTCCACATACTACTAGTTAGTATTAATAAAATATAATTAGGACATAAGTTAGCCGATAAAATTTAGAAGCCGATTATGTTCTGATTTTCCGATTTTGGTAAATTCGACGACGGAGCAAGTTGCTCCGAATTCAACAAAAATTGACGTGCTAGCTAAGTTCGACGTGTAGAATATAGTGGTGAGGTTAGTTTTTCGAAATTACGAGTTTTTACGAAACGATCCGAAATAGGCCAAATTACGGTTAAAGTGAATCGGATTGCGTTTTAGTCGATTTAAGACACGTATGGACAATCCGATTGCGATGTTGACGATTATGATTAATGTCGGTTATTAAGAATGGATTTCACGACGATTATAGGTGTTTGACTACTTTTTTTCCGTATTTGGAATTTAGTGAATGAATTGATAATGATGTGGTGTGATTAAACATGATGTTTGCGACGGTGTATTTATTAATGAATACTTGATGATATGTGATGCGATGATATGTTTATCTTGATGTGGATAAATATGGCGATGTGGACTTTATGTCAATTTTTATGAGCGATGATGATGTGTTGTTGTGTTGTCTTTATTGTCGAGTCACATACATTGCATTGGCGACGAGGGCTTTTATGCCAAGCGACGATGGGCTTTATGTCAAGTGTTCCTAATTATGGACAAAGCGACGGGTACCACATGCATAACATAGTCGTGTCTCATGGAGTCGGTTATGTTTATGTTTGAGTTGTTTGGCTGGGTTTTAATTGATGAATGATGTTGAATTGCGATGATATATGATACTTTGTGTTGATGCGAGTATAATGATTATGTGACGAAGTTAAAGTGTTGATTTATACACTAAATGCTAATTTAAAGTATGTAAGCTTTTAATATATGTTGACATACTGTATTTAACTTATATCATTTATAATTCCAAAACTATTTATATATTCTATCATGCTTTTAATTATATGTTTTGGAGTATCTCACCCTTTACTTGTTTCGCCGTTGCCTTTATATTGGTAACGTGCAGGTGATCCACGAGGATGATGAGGATTAGCTCGAGTCTCTTTATTTTGAGTCGCTCTGCTCTGATCGTAATAACACTCAGGATTTGGGCGACGTTATTATTTTGATAGGATAGTTTATGTATACTATCTTATGATGTTATAACTTTATGTATTGATGATAACATGATGTTATGTATATTTTGTGAACACATCCATTGTCTTTGTGAATAGTCATATGTGTATATGATGAATTATGTTATGAATCGGTATATCCGACTTTTGATGTTTGTGATGTGCATTATAATGCAAAGTGATGAAAATGCGAATATGTGATGCCTCAATTTTTGTTGGATGAAATTTTGAAACTCTGGTTTTATTATTAATTACGAGGGGTAGAATTGGGGTGTTACAGTACTAACATCCTCTGTCCCCCTCCCCGTAAATAAAAACTGAGTTTTTTCTGCACCCACACCCTTTTAAATCGGGTTTTCCCCATTAATTTTGGTGCGGGGCGGGTTTTTTGCCATGCCAAAATTTGTCATTTCTTTTTTTTTGGTAACTAATTGATATATTAGTGTGACTAAATTTTTGAAAATTAGTTTATAAGTATAAATGTTATCGGTAAATTAATGTCTAATGTGCCAATGTTGATGTAGATTCAACATGTAAAATGAAGTGGTTATCCAACAACAGGTTCTGGATGGATAAAGTTTGGAGGTGGCAATTTCATTTTCCAGTCTCGCTTCTTCCCCAAGTAGCGACTGTTTCTTTGGCTGACATGGTGTTGATTTTATAGCAGATACAACTGATTCATGGACAACAAGACTGCTGCATTTGGTAGATGCATTCGACTATAAGTATAGAGTCCGCCTAAGAAGGGGAGTGAATTAGGCACTTTAAAATGTTACTGATTTTATAGGAGAGTGTTGTTATTTTTCTGGTTTATGGTTATACGATGAAAGCAATAAATTACAGAAAAATAGAGAATGTAAAAGAATTTATCCTAATTCTTCTCACAGTCTGAGAGTATGTCTAATCCCCAAACAATATATGTAAGAGATTTTAATAATATTAGAACCTTGTACAAGCCTAAACTAAGCTTCTAGACAAAAGCTTTTAACCAACTACTAATGCAAAACACGTTATGAGTAACCAAGTTGAAATGTTATACAAATTTTAAAGTGATATACAAATACTCAAATGCTTATTATGATGCTGAAATTGTTTTTAACATAAATGAAAAAGTATCCATAAGATTTCAATGAAAGTTTGTAAGAGAAACACTTGTTTTGAAAATGAGAGAGTAATTTGATTTAATTGCAATGAAAGAGGTGAACTTTTAAAATCTAATAAGTATAGTATTCATCACATCTCATTACTTTTTTGAATGTGTATGAATTTATGAAATGATGTCATATTTAAGGAATGGAAAAATAATTTCGTTGTTGTCAGATTTTAAGTGAAAAAGTGACAATGCTTCACTGATAATCAATTATCAGAAAAGGCATAATCAATTACACATGAAACGGTATAAAATATTCAAAATATCATTTGTGTAATCGATTATTAGATATGATGTAATTGGTTACACTTAATTATCATTCATGAATTAGAAGACAGAATTTTAGATTAATTAAATAGGATGTATCAATATATTATATGCACATTACTATTAAACTTAAATGTGCTACATTAGTAGATTGGTTGAATGTGCTACATTAGTAGATTGGCTGAATATCATCTAGAAAATCAAGATAAACATGCTTCAATCTATAGTTTATCATAAATAAAATAAAATAATGTAGAATGGTTGGTTTCATTAGTATATTGGCTGAACATCTTACATATAGAAGATCTAGAAGAACATGCTTCAAGATCTATAGTTTGTCATAAAATAAAGTATTATATATGGACGAGTACACCAAAATACTTCTTCTCTGGATTCTATCCCATGAGTTATTTTTGACTCACCACCGTAAAGGTTGGGATTTTATAAGCAACCCATAAAGAACAATATGATAATAAATAGATAAATACTATGTAGTTTTAATTAAGAGTATGTTATTAAAATTAAATTCAATACTGGTAAGATAGAAAAAAGCTAAGTGTTAGCTATTACTTTAGAAGAGAGTATCAAAGAGGAGGGAGGAGTGACTTCATCAATTTTATACTCTCCTCTTGACAATCATTTGCATTGTCTCTTACAAGAATCTCTATGTTAACATTTTATCTCCCCAACTCCTTCATTTGTGGATCACAGGCTAATTAAATTCTTTAATTTCCATTTTATTTGAGATCATAACAACCAAATCACATATCACCAAAGAAGATTGACATTGGGGATTTCTTAATCCATCTCATAACCTTTTATCCATCTCAAATAAATTTTATTTTTGTCCATAGAAAATCGGAAATAAATTTCAAAGTTAGCACTCTATAACATGCAAATCACGTTGAAAAGGGTTGAGGTGTAAAGGAAGTATATTTTCGATTTTAAACTCTATGTAATATTTCAATAAAGCGATATGTGAGATCAAATTTGAAATAAATTTGAAATCGAAAATATATTTCCGCCATCCAAATATTTTAAAATATAGTGTAAAAATATATTTCGATTTTCAAAATATTTTGAGTTTTCACAGAGAACTCCCACCCTTATAAAGTAGATTAAGAAATTCACTTATATTTTAACACCATTTTCATGCACAAATAATCTTATTCCGCATAATAGAACAGAATAAATAAGCTTTCACAGAAATCAAGACTAAATAAATTATTAAAATATAAAATTGGTATGTATAAACCTACATTGTAAGTGTTAAAAAGCAGTGTCAAAATATCTTTTTTCATCACAAAATCCCATGTCACTGTAAGTTTGTCTATTAGATCTTTGAATTGTTATGGATTACCAAATCATTCTTTTTTTATTTTTGTCTTAAATTATAAATTAAATAAAATATTATATATATATATATATATATATATATATATATATATAAAATTTAAATTATATATAAAATGAAAACAATTAAAATAATATATCAATCAAAATCATTACAAATGTATATCTAAATATATAATTAAATTGCAGAAAAATATATCATAATTATGAATATGTTAGTAAGAAATTAATTAATATAACATACAAAAAGTTCATAGTAAAACAATTCCAATGTTCTAATTTACAATATGGATCATCCAGAAAATATTTTTTTACTAAAGTATCAAGTAATTTACACTTTTGCTAGTCATTACATTCATTTTAAAATTCTTATATTAAATGTCTATAAAATTTGGTGTAGAAAGACCGATTGCATATTAAAGAAGAAGTCGTGTCTAAAGGTTTAATAAGATTTGTGCAAGTTTAACGTTTGATGTTAGAATGACTCTTATTATATCTTTTTAGATAGAAAATCGGTTCACAATTCCAATACACGTCTTTGATGTGATTTATAGTATTCTTAAGTCATATGAGTTTGTTTCAGGTCTAAAAATGTTTAGCAACTTCCATTTTGTTTCCCACAACTTTAACAATTTCTCTTTTATTTCTTATTTATTTTTTTAGAATTAAGGATTATTTTCAGTATTTAAACACTTTCATGTAACCGTTAATGTTATCTTTTTTTTCATAATAAAAGTAGAGAGTTTTCTCTTTTAGTGGATTTTATAGTTTTATTTGACAGGTTTTTTGCTTAAAAACTTATGTTTTCATTCTAGGCTAAACGCTTGCTAATCCTTTGTGATTGAGACTGTGTCAGATGACATTAGAGCAGACTTTCTATTGATTAGTTTATAGATTAATGAGTCATGGGAGATCAACCGATCACCAGAGCATACCTTGAGGGAATTACCGCAACTTTTACCATAGCCCTAGCAGCTTTGATTGAACAAATGGCGACTTTAATAAATAAGGTGAATAACTTCGCCAATAACAACATGAACTTCCAAAGAGATATGAGAAGACAATATATTAGGGTTTTGCGGGGAGCAAACAAACATCTAGTTATTATTGAAAAATCAAGTTTTGAAGAAGAAAAAAATCGATGAGGTAGAGATAGTTGGTCATTGGAATTGACAATATAACCATGACTATCAAGTGTATGCAAATATTCTATTATTCTATGAAGCAATGAGAGTGGAAGAGTTTCAAGATTAGCATATCGACGTTGACAAATTTTCTATGTCATGGGCATCCTAAGAACACTGATGGAAAAAATAGTAAGTGTACTATTTTGCCTTGCAATAATAATAGGGAAACTCCCCGAATGTCGATCTCAAGGACTGTGTATCTGTATCAATTTCAATCTATGGTTCAATTAAACAAAAAATTGAATTTGAGTTTGGTTTGTTATTGTCACTGTAAAATTACGTAGAATGTAAATTTTGGCTTTCTACGAATATGAGGAATATGCTACGGTATGTGTGTGATTTTCCATGCAACAACCTTGAATCCTATATTTTCAACAAGTTCATAAACATTCAATTACCCACCCTTTAGGTTATTTTCCCCTAAGTCCTTAGTAGGAAAATCTTTGAACATTCAATCCTAATTCCTAAGTCCTTAGAGAATTATGATGAAATCAGGCCTTTGTTTTATCAAGGGTTAAATCAGGTAACTACAGGGTATCCCTAGTCCTAGGTGATATATATTATAGTCTAATCGTACAAAAACCTTGACAACCACGGTCCAGTTGGTTGTTAACCTTAAATCAGTCTTGTGGTCCAAAAAAGTATAAAAACATTGAACGATTAAATTGAATAATTAAAAGCATGGAATTGATAACTCAGGAATTCAACATCGTTACAACATCAAATCAGGGACACCCCCTAGCATTTGGAGGTTTAACTACTCATATTGTTCAAGATAATTTCAATGATATAAAAGTTAAACATTATAGATAAATGATGAACTTTAATTTTCAATCACTGCGGCTCATGAAAAATCTTTGTTCCCCAAGAATCTCATATGTTGCTCTCTTCAATGTTTTCAATTCTTCATGTGGCCAAAAGTCATCTTCTCCTTCCCAAAATAAGCTTTATATAATGTTAGGTCATCCCAAGCAATGTCAAATGTCCAAAACACACTTAATGACCCAAAAAACTAAAAAATAGCAAAAATCAGAATTCTTAGCGTAATGGCCGACACGGTCCGTGTCACCGGACACGGGCGCCCGTGTCAGCTTCTGTCTTTTTTGTGCACACCACGATATCCTAAAGAGGGTTTGACACGGGTCATATCCCGCGACACGGGCACCCGTGTTAGCCTCTATTTCTTCATGCTTTCACACGCCCTTCCCTTGACACAATGTGTTAGGGCTCCTGAAGCTCTAATTCTGAATTTTCCGACTTATGCACTTTTTCGTCCCAATTTATTCATTTGAACCTGAAATCATTAAAACATGCAACCAAAGCATATAATATGATAAAATGACATAAAACACTATACAAATAAAAGAAACTGTAATTGAATTTGATGCTAAATATATGTGTAAGAACCACTGATCAAACTCCCCCAAACTTAAACTGTTGTTTAGCCTCAAGCGAAAAATATAAGAACTAATGAAAATAAAATCATCCCGGTACTCATAGGTGGGACTTCAATTCACATTTCTCAAAAGGTAGTTTATCCGGTCTTCACATGTGTTATACTCCAAAATTTTCCCTCCCGCTTCTCCAGGCAATTCACAACGCCATACTCAAGGATTTTCACAAGGGTTGACTAGACAAACCCTCTCCTAAGCAATCAATCCAAACTAGGATTTTGCTCTTCTCAAGTCAAGATAGACTTCCAAGACATCAAGTGGTCATCATACCTCATTATATGCTTCAAGACCATGTCAAGTTTCAAGCCTTACAAGTCAGAATTGCTCACCCAGTTGCTCATATGGTTGAAAATCAACTGTATTGGATAAAAAGTCAACTGTGGTCAACATACAGTCAAACTTCATGATTTTTGGTCAACTCCAATATTTTGAAGTAATATTCATCATTTTATCAAGGGTTGATCAGGATTCATCAAGAAAAGTCAAGATCTGATCAGAAGTCAAAGTTTCTAAGTTAGGTTTTTTTAGACAAAAGTCAATGAACTTTGACCAAGCATAACTTTCACATACTTTATCATAAATTTTTCCAAAAAGCTAATTTTAAGGGAATTCAATCTCTACAACTTCATGTCTCACAAGCTTTGGCTAGAAATACTTCATTTGGAAGTTATGGATCAAAACACATGGTGTCTTTTAAAAGTCAACCAAAAGTCATCTTTTGCAAGGAAGTATTCAGGAACATGGAAACTTCAATGAAGATAAAACCAAAAGTTATGTTTATAAGACATCTTGAGATTTCTAAAAGTCCAAGAACACCAAAAATGTTAAAAATTGAGCAAGATACAAGTTGTGCAAGTTGAGCATTTTTGAGGAGGTGCATAAAGTGAAATACTTGAGAAAATCAATTTTTTTTCTAAATGGGCCTAACTTTTCTTAATTCAAACTTGTTTCTAATCCCAATTAGAACCTACAAGCTCAATGCCATGCCCTTGAGCTTTTTATTTTGATTTTTTATTCATTAAAAGTCAATTTAATTAAAATGAAATAGCAAAAATAAATCAATCAATGCAAGGTTAATCATTTGACATTCTTGAGGTCCAAGATAGCTATTAAATGGCCTAATTTTAGAGATTGAGTGGTTGGCAAGAGATTGATACAAGATTGGAAATATTTGATCAAAATTGAAAAGATTGGGAAATCAAATATTTTCCCATTCAAGGCAAAATATTTTCCAATTATGCTTGACCTAATGCATACTCCTATAAATACATGACAAGCTCAGATCACGAAAGAGGTTGTAAGAGAAAAAAAACCCTAGCCTCTAGAACAACTCTCATTCTTACAAAAAATCCAAGAAACTTGCAAAATTCGAAACCCTATTTCCAGCCACCTTCAAGCCATTCCAATCATCCAGTCGTGTTCCTGAGGTAGGTAGAGTTAAGAATACACCCTTGTGCATAGCCCATGCTCGTTGAATCATCCAACATGCATTCATCTCGTTTGCAAATATTTTCAAAATCGTATTTTAATTTATAGCTTGTTTTAATTGAAACTAACACCACATACGTCTTCCTGGGATCAAATAAGACAGATTTCATCCATCGTTTGCAAGGTTTGGTGGCCAAATCGTTAATCGCCATGGTTAGGGCAGCGAACTGTTAAGTTTCAAAACCATAGTTACAGGCTGTTTTAGGATGAACGAACCCCACCATCATGTTTTCAAGGGTCAAATTATTGAATTTGGACATTTTGTTTTTACTTTTCTGTTTGTTTTCGCAGGTTTTGCAAAAGGTGGTGACCGGAGAAGATGACCGGAGCTTCTCTCCCGGCGTCTCTAACAGAAGTTCCAATTTCTGGACCCCCAGAAGCGTCATCTCCAGAAGTTCCAACTTCTGGACCCCCAGAAGCGTCATCTCTAGAAGTTCTAACTTTTGGACCCCCGGAAGCGTCATCTCTAGAAGTTCCAACTTCTGGACCCCCAGAAGCGTCATCTCCCAAAGTTCCAACTTCTGGACTCCCAGAAGAAACGCCAACAGAAGGTCCATAAGGAACCAACTTCCGTGCCAAAAGGAAGCAGCTTTCGTGCTAGAAAGAGGCAGCTTCCGTTCCAGAAAGAAGCAGCTTCCGTGCTAGCCTCCAGAAGCTCTGGAAAATAGGTTTCCAGAGGTTCTGGAGGGAACTCCTGTCAGAAGCTCTGAGGAAACTTCCAATTATTTTCAACTTCCATCTTCTCGCCTTTGTGCTCCTTCTTCTTTTTCTTCTTAACTTCTTGACTGAACTTGAATTTTTTTATTGATGCCACCTGAGAGATTATGCCTGAGACTTCTTCTGAAAGTTTGAAATTTTGTTTTCTCCTTCTACTTTGACCATACCGACCGAAGATTTATTCTTTCTACATGCACCTTGCTCCTTGATTTCCAACACCTTCAAGGTTATCTCCTCATCAAAATATTTTAATGTTAGATGACCTGTCTCTATATCAAAATGGCATCGGCTAGTCAACGTAAAAGGTCGACCGTAATGTAGAAAAGTGGGAAGAGAATATTATTTTACTATAGTACCCCTAATTATGTATTGGAAATGGTGAAAATTTAATAAGTTAGAAGTAGAATTGGAAAAACGGTATTGGAAATTGAAATGAACCATGCATTTTGAGACATTATTTTATTTCAAATAGGTCACTCATTATGAGACAGAGAGAGTATTTTCAAATGAAAATATGACAAGTGTATAATTTCTTTTTACACATATGCAATTTTCTTCAATTTCACTCCTTAAACAATATTTTATATACACTTGTCATATTTTCATTGAAAATAGTTATAACCACACTTAAAAATTGTATGTAAATTTTCTCCTTCGTACTATCGACACATGTTTGACACGTCATAAATACTATCATATCAACAAAATTAAAAGAATTAATAAAATATAAAAATTATCAAAAACCCCGACGTTAAATTGAAAAATTGGAGCAACGAGTGATTTATTATTTTGATCAAAATTAAAGTTTTCTTAAACTTTTAAAACCTTGTATAAGACTTTAAACCTCGTAATTATCGTTAACTTATATATATATATATATATATATATATATATATATATATATATATATATATATATATATATATATATATATATATATATATATATATATATATATAATAATTTAATGGTAATAAAATTTTATATTTTGCAACATACACCCTCCGAACACATTTATAAGCAACACAAAATTTTTAAATTTATTCAAACATTGATGTATCTAGGATAAAATAATAACTAGATACATCAATGATTTAATGAACCTAAATTTTTGTTGTTGTTTATAAATATGTCCAGAAGTTGTAGTTCATATTCCATATCCTTATAGCTAGCCTAGATAGATATTAAAATTTCATTTAAGTTTTTTTTAATTGGTTTGTATATAATTTAGAATGGGGGTACTTAATTTTGTGTTGAGGTTGGTTGAAAATATACATGTTAAATTTTTTTTATATTTTTTGAAAGAAGAGAAAGTCAAATGTGTTATACTCTTCTGTTTAAAATTATATTAGAAATTATTTTAGATTCATTGTATAAGTAATGTATGTGGTCTATATATAGGCCAGATACATTAATTATACAATGAATCTAAAAAGTAACTTTCTCTTATAATTTGGGATGAATGGAGTATATGATTAAAGTATTTCTAAGTCTCATATTGCTTAGTTTTGTGAAGGAAGAGAGAATCCAATGCTATTTATATAGGATTCAAATTCTTCATTTTAAGAAGCACATGTCAAAAGCATTTAAAGTTTCTATTTGACTTTTTTTGTTCTCTTATACTATTGTATTATAGTGTTGCCAAATGTAGTTAAATATTTGTTTTAGAGCGTCTGACTGTACTTGTGGCCTGAGTAGTTGAGAGTATATTATGTGTTGTAACAATTTTTGTATAGTGTTATTCTCTGATTATCGTTCGACAACGGTTGTGTTTTTTTCTTTGATTAGTTTACACGTTATGTTCTTGTGTTATTATTGTTTTCCTCTTTTTCTCTATGATTTGTTTTTTTTTTTTCAATAACTGACATCAAAGCTTTTGGTTCAATCTAGAGATATGAGTCCTTGATATATTTTGTGATTGTAGCTTTGTCTGATCTTCTACATCCGAAAAGAATGGTGGTGTTGTGAAAAAGTTGTTGAATATGGTGGTTTTGTGAAAGAGTTGTTGAACAAGGGTGGTGTTGTGAAAGAGTTGTTCAAATGCAGTCACAAATTCTATTGTATAGTTTGGGCTATAGAAAATTGATGGAAGAATTTTTTTGACTTATGAAAATTTAAGTCAAAGATGCGTTGATACAATCAAGATTACACAAGATGCAATATTATGTTGGTGGTTGAATAGCTTTCTGCCCACAAGAAACTTGCACCATAAATTTTCAACCTAGTTTTTGACATTTGAAATTCTTGGAGTTGGTTACCTTCAAGTGACTATTCTTTATGGTTGAGTATGATTGTCGGTGAATACAATGAAAATTAATGTACTACTTTCAATCAATGTGTAGATTATTAGGATCCATTGAAAATATATATATATATATTGAAGTTTCACATTTCTTAGTTTTGTGAAGGAACACAAAGTCAAAGACTATATATAGGATTAAATTTTTTCTAAATCCCACATTATTTAGTTTTGTGAAGAAAACATGAGTCAGAAGGTTATATATATGAGTCAAGTTCTTCGTTCCAAGAAACACGAGTCAAAAACATTTTAAATTTATATTTGACTTTTTTCTTTTCTTCGTTATAAGAAGTGATTGCGACTTTAAGAGTCTATTGCAAGTGCACAAATATATCGTATAGTTTTAAAAGATATCGAACCTCGAGAACAAAACCAAACTTATTGCTATGTAATGTTACTGTGTAAAGCTAAGGCTAATAAATGACTGGATTTTGGGGGAAACAAAAACCTAAAACTGAAATAAAATAAAGATTAAGATAAATATAAGAAAAGGAAACGACATGTAATTTGTCGGACGTCAGGGGTTCAATACATCGTAGGCATGGCTTAAGAGATTAAAATATTAATTCAGCAGAGACTATTAATTTAAAAACCCTATCTCAAACTCTCGTTCTATTGACTCAGGTTATACTATTAAGCTTAAGTGATCACTCGTTATTTCATTTAAAACTCAAAGGTACTTTTGAAAACAAATAGAATTCTAATTAACTCCAAAGCGCCTCTCGTTGTATTTAAAGCTAATGTTCAATTACTACTATCCCGACTAAAACCTCAAACTCGCCTATTGATTTTACCCTTAGGTTGTCTTTACCTCGCACAAAACAGCTTTTAATATTAATTTTAGAAATCAAACCAAAAAGGTATTTTAGATTATAAACATTGATTTCTATTATTATCGAACCCCTTTGGTTCTTATGACATTACATACCGATATCTAATAAGTTAGCTGACATGTTACTAACTAAAAATGCATAAATCATTACAAATAATATAAAAAGAAACATGGTGGATAAACTAATGATAATAATAATATGCAATAAATAACCTGTAGAGATGGACAAGAGAACGAAATGATTTTACTAATGGCGAAAGATTGATCTAAGCGTTACACAAATTATAGGCCTAATTAATGGTGTGGTAGTTCTTCAATGTGAGAAACTACCACTTTTACAAGAATAGTTTTCCGCCTAAAACTATGAACAAGTGCTCTCAACAAAACTGGATAATTAAAATAACTCTAAGATCCTTTATAGAGAAAGCTAATGGAAGTTACTAAAGGTTCATGGATAAAGAGATAATGAAGATCATGGTGAGAAGTTGAGAAATCATGGGTGAGTGGTGGTGGAGCCACCCGGCTTTGATAATGGCCTTTTCCGCCTTTCTTGTATTTTCTTCATTTTTACTTACTTTTCTTTTACTCAAATCTCTTTGTGACCAATTTTACTTGAGGTACCGAAATAGGACAATAATATCAAGATAACAAGATATAAATAAAGGAAAACAAACTAAGGTCCATTATTTAAGTCAAAATATACTATATAATTTTGTTATCAAATTCCCACACACTTGAACCATTGTTTGTCCTCACAATCAACCAACACAAAGAAATGATTAAGCAATTTGAAACAAGGGCAATTATCTAATTCCCTAATCATGTGGTTGAGGCTAATGTTAGATTGATAGGTACTAAGTATTCAATACCAAGGTACCATAATGACATAATATTTCAAAGACTCTTATGCAAAACCAATTCAAACCATGTCATTATAACTCAACCTATATTTCTTTCTTTCACTTTTTCATATCACATTAAGTGTTAACCACATTGAAATTGGTTTATATATT